>JAZGTI010020878.1:0-10415 GCA_036877585.1 Botia kubotai | reverse complement strand
AAAAAAAACCTTCTTATACTGTGTTGAAATACCTGAGACCTGTCTATAGCACTTATTCACTGTTGCCTCTTATTGTAATTGAAGTTGCTTCCTTGCCCTCATTTGTAAGTCGCTTTGGATAAAAGCGTCAGCTAAATGACTAAATGTAAATGTCAATACCAGCACTGGCTGTGCTAAGGTCAAGTAATACTAGAAGAGAGATGCAGCCACGATCGGCTGACTAATTAGTCTTATACATCTCACAAATATTATTTACAATAATACCATTAACATGTCTGACATTTGTTCTGTTTTTTTTTTCATATGTAAAGCTGCTTTGAAGCAATGTATCATTGTTAAAAGCTCTATATAAATAAAATTGTATGTGAATTGTTGCTAGGGTTAATAAGTTTCCAGGGCAATACCTAAAGCCCACTGACAGCCCAAGTAAAATAAGACCACCCATATGTCTCTACAATGATTTAATGCTGAGATATGGCTTATTTATTTTATTACATGGTTACTACGGTACAATAAATGGTTGTTGTGGTGTTGTGGCTAGACAGTTATCAATGTTAAACCAATAGAGTGTGTGTAAATTAAAAGGGCCAACTCCCATGTCTCTATGATGTTCTGGTGCTGACATATAGCTAATTTATGTTGGTTGCTAGGGTTATGTAAATGGTTGCTAGGGAATGGCTTGACAGTTTCCATGGTAATAATTAGGGACTACTTGTCAGTCTGAGTCAAAAGAGCCACCCACTTAATATCTATTATGTTCTGATGCCTCTCCCCTTTTTAAATGGAAGTCAATGGGGTGGTTGCTAGAGTACTTCAACTGGTTACTAGGGCGTGGATAAGAACTTGAAATGTGACCATTTTTTGGTTGTTTGCTAAGCTGAGATAAGAGCCCAAACCCATGTCTCTACGACATTCTGATGTGGAGCTATAATGTCACAAAATACAGCCCAATGTTAAGTCTATGAAATTCAAATTCAGTCACTTAAGTACCCAGATTTATTCCTCAATGCCATGGAATCAGACAGAGACAGCACAATACAATGACTACATGCTCAGTACACAGACAAAAAAAAATTCAGGTACCAGCACAAGCTTCAGGTCAAAATAAGATGCAATATATGCAAGTCTGAACAAAGCTAAAAACAAGGTTTTTAAAACAAGGAATATGACATCCTGCATAATGACTTATTCAAGAGACACAGTGTAGCCGATCCCAGTTGCAATAAATATAATAGTGACATGAACAAGTTGCCCAGGTACACGTATGCTCCTGTGCAGAGAAGACAAAGAGACAATGTTTTGGAAAACAAGCATCCAAGAAGTGCAGGGCACTCACAATATGTCAAAGAGGATCAGAGGTCTGTCTAAAAAAAAGCAGATCAGAGCACAGCTACCTCTGAAAACATTGGAAGAGCCTCCTTCGAGAACCATGTCAACGCCACTTCTAGAAAGATGGGACAGTCTGCCTTCAAAACCAAATAGCATATCATCACTGTGCTTCTTCAAAAGAGGCACCAAGGAAATAAAATCTCTTCTGAACATCCCACAGAAGGGAGACAGCTTGCCAAAAAAAGGACGCTGAAGCTGCGTCAATACAATTCTCTCAGATGACAATTCTACACGAGAGAGAAAACACCACAGTAGGACTATCAGTTCTATTAAATCTGTTAAAAGCAGATTAAGGCAAGCAAATGAAAAGATTCTCAGCACAGAGAATCACTCAGCTGGCCTGGAGAGAGGAACATCGGCTCAGTTTGGCACAGAAGATCTTTATCACAGCCCAGCTAGAAGCATTACAGAGACTTTAAGAACACAGGAGCAAACCTCTGCCATTACTCAGAACAAGAATACAAGGTCAAATGCAATACTAACACTGGATCTGTTGCCAAAGCAACAAGTATCAGCAAATAGGCTGTACAGCAGATTTGAGCCACTTTGCTCATTTGATGCAAAGCGCCCTTCAATCAAGATCATTCTGCCTATGTATCTTCAAACAGCAATGCGACCATGAAAATAAGGAGTTCTATATTTTTTAAGAGGAGAATCGATTAATGACCATAACAGATACACAAACTAACAGACACATGGACATGACAACAAGTTTGATCGTTTCATTCAAAGGGGTGTACATTTGATACATAACAAATACTGATAAGCCAGTGTACAGTGCTGTAATATGATGTCAAAGCTGAAAGTGTATAATTTCTGTGCCACTAGCATCACCAGCAATGAAACAGTAATGACTAAACAGTAATTATTAAACAATAATTACTGTATTTAATCATTTTTCCTCATTTGTAAGGCACTTTGCATAAAAGTGCTAAATTAAAAAGTTCAAATGTGTTTAGGCAGGTTACTGAAACACGGTCACCTGTTGGTTTGATCAACAAATACCCAATTAGTACTCACTCAATTGATTACGCCTCACTCAATTGATTAAGATTATGACTACATTTACAGAAATTGATTCGTTGTCTACAATGAGTAACGTTGTTTAATGTCATTCACAAACGTCACTAGGCAACCAGAAACGCCCACTAGTGCCCAACGTAGCGACACAGCCACTGGAGACGAGCAGCGAAAAAATCGCTTGCGGCGTGAACGGGGGTCTTGACTAATTGGTTATATGATCAGAGGTTCACAATTGTTTTATTCCTCTCTCTCTTTCTCTGCCTCATTCATGTGGTGTCAGTCTTCCGCTATGCTCAGACAGTCCGGAAAAGCGCAGATGTCCGGGATCATCGTGAATTACACCTTAAATGACAATATGTCATCACCGCAGCAACTAAACTTAATGGATATTGACACGCATCCCCATGTTGATGAAGATGATGAACTTTTGAAGTACATTTGGAGAGAATATCTGCATCCTAGGCAGTATGAATGGGTGCTCATAGCGGCATATATTATCGTTTTTCTCGTCTCTGGTGGGAAACAGTTTGGGTAAGCTTGCATGAGCAATTTAGAAATATAATTCCACAGTGCTTTAAAATGTTTAACTGGCAGACGCCTACAGCGCTAGAGCTAAAGGTTTGTCCATCATGTTTGCTACTAAAATATATAATAAAATAAATAGAATAAATGTTTTGGTACTTTAAGTCGAGATATTCGTGCTATGTGTAATGATGAATCAGAAGCGTGCGGATCCATGTGCAAAGGTTTAACAATTAAATCCCAAAAAAGAATCAAAGTCGTAAAGCAGGCAAAGGTCATGGACAGGCGGCGAACAATCGTAATCATAAAACAGGCAGAAGGTCGGGGCAGGCAGATATCAATCACAGATMCAATAAACAAACAAATCCAAAAAGGCAAGCGGCAAGAATCACTAATCAAACAACAGGCTGGGTCGATACACAATAGACAAGACAGATCACAGGGAAAACCGCTCAGAATTGCTACCATGGGCAAACAAGACTAACCCCAACCCGCAATGAATCGCTGAAGTTCAACAGTTTATAATCGCTAAGACTAATGATCTTCAGGTGTTGCTTCTGGGTCTGATTAGCGGGCGAAGGCTCATGGGAAATGTAGTCCGTGACTGCGTGATCAGTATTCCGGTGAAGGTTCTCTCTGCTGCTGCGTTGGAGAGAAGGCTGGAGCCTCCACCGTAACACTATGAGTATTATACTTAATATTAAACTATATTTATTTAAAAACTAAGTCATACATCCTGGAAAGCCATTATTATAGACCAATGATTAATTAATTTGAACATTAATTTAATTTAATTTAATGACTTTAAACATCTAATTTTTTTTACGTGCTCCACCTTGACCATTGATATATTTTCTAAATTATTAACACATTTAGACTAACATTACCCTTGTTACCTGTAGCTTAATTTTTTCTTTCTTTCTGAAAAACATTTTTTCATTTAATCTTTAATCAACAGTTCTTAAATCGAAATCTTCATGCAAATCAAATCAAGTGCTTCACCATTGTGTTTTATGCATTAATTCCCAAATCAGGCTACGTGGTTGTAACAAAATGGGTGTTTTTCCTCATTATTTTTGCATGCCAGAAAGGATGGTGCAGAGTCATTCTATTACTTTTTAGTTTGTTGCTGGTTTGATTCCAGTGTTGGCAGGTAGAAACTGAAGTGCCCTTGAGCAAGGCATCTAGCCCCTGCATTGCTCCCCAGGTGCAGCAGAGGTCTTTAGTCTCCTCTTTTATTTGCAATTCCTTTCAAATGAAAAGTATACTGTTTTTGTTTTCTCTGGGCATCATGTGGAACTGTGCTTTGTTCGCTCCCCGGGCGAGACTCCCTCCCGGCGCCCCCCGACAACTAACATCAATCCCTCCCCTCTCCGCTCGCTCAGCTTCTGTGCGGCTTCTTCTATTATCATAGATAATAGAAAACCTCTTAGCGGCACAGATAATTTTTTTTCTCTTCAAGTTTGTGTGCCGCCCCCCATGTGTCATGAAAAGGGCGGCTGCCCCGTTCGCCCATGCCTGAAACCGCCACTGCTGCTGACTAAAGAATACTTTCTGTATGTGTCCAGTGTCCAGTGTCCAGATCAAGTGGTATATAAGGATACATTCATTCACATGGTTATGTGGCTCAGCTGGTATCACATTGCGATAGCAGTGCAACAGTGATGGGTTAGATTCCCAAGAAATACATGTTTGTTTTTGCAAATGTTGGATAAAAGTGTCTAGCAAATAAAAGGTGGGATTGATAACAGTGTGGAGCACCAGACTGTGGTTAGACTTGGCTTTTGGACATAAAATATGTCCAAATATATAATGATTTCTTTATTGAGTGTATTGAAATAGCTTTCTAGGCTTCAGACATGGAAAGATGACCACACTGAATGATAGCTGTGTGATTGATTCCTCTGATTCAGAATTTCCTTTAAACTAGCAGAGCTGAATAATACTACAACAGATTGACACATTGATTTTTTTTTTAATCTTTGGCCTTCCTTAGAGGGTTTTATGGGGTTCTTACCGTATACAGTATCAGCTTGTAATTATTAAATGAACGTGTATGTGCAAGTTGTGCCGCAGAGCTGCTGCAGAGCTTTGAAACGTGTTGTCATTTTTCCTGGAAGCACATAGATGTGTTGCAGGGGTTTCATCAAACAATCAGATCCGGGAATATGCTACAAAGTGGTCACTTTTGTTTAGCAGCTTATCCACATCCATCCATCCTCCTCCGCTTATTTGGGGCTGGGTTGGAAAGGCAACAGGCTAAGCAGGAAAACCCACACATTCTTCTGGCTACTTCTTACAGCCCCTTCTGGCGGATTCCAAGGTGTTCCCAGGGGAACTTGTGAGATAAAATCCCTCCAGCGGGTCCTGGGTCTGCCCTGAAGTCTCTTCGCAGGAAGAGATGCTCAGAACTCATTCCTAGGGAGCCGTCCAGGAGGCATCCTAACCAGATGTCCGAATCACCTGAATCACAAATGTCTGAATCACTCACTACTTTTGATGCGGAGGAGCAGCTGCTCTACTCCAAGTCCCTCCTGGATGGCTAAGCTTCGACCCTGTCCCTCAGAGTTAGCCCTGACATCCTGCCATCTTGGAGAAAATCCAAGATGGCGGTGCAACAGTAGTGTGCAGCAGGGCTCCGGAAACAAAATGGTCCTTTTTGTTTGTTTTGACCGACCTCTAACTGGTACATGGACGTGAGAAAACGGTAGCGCTACAAGAGGGCAGGGATCTGTGCTAGGCTAAAGATAAATGTTAGCCGTCCAGCTCTCCTGTCAATCCTGCTCTCCAATGTCTGCTCCCTGGACAGACTGCTCATCGCTGGTGGAGTTTGTGATTGATAGATGCAGACCTTTTTATTTACCACGGAAATTTACCACCGTTCTCATAATTGGAGTATACATTCCCCCCAGTGCAAATGTAAAAGACACACTCTGTGAACTGTATGGGGCTATTAGCGAGCTGCAGAACTCAAACCCTGACTGACTGTTTATTGTCACAGGAAATTTCAATCATGCAAATCTTAAGTCAGTACTGCCTAAATTCCATCAGTATGTGGACTTTGCAACGAGAGGGAAGAACATGCTGAGGGAAGAACATGCTGACCTTGTTTACACAAACATCCCTGCCGCGTACCGTGTGGAGCCCCGCCCCCACCTCGGCTACTCAGACCACATCTCTGTTATGGTAATCCCAGCATACAGACCGCTAGTCAGACGCTCGAAACTGGTTCTGAAGCAGGTGAAAACCTGGCCAGCAGGAGCCATCTCTGCTCTTCAGGACTGTTTTGAACACACTGACTGGCACATGTTCAGGGAAGCTGTGACTTCACCAACTTGGAGGAATATGTGACATCAGTGAGCAGCTATATCAGCAAGTGCATTGATGACGTCACAGTCTCCAAGACCATCACCACGCGCTCCAACCAGAAACCGTAGATGACTGCAGAGGTGCCCTCTCATGTCATGAACAACACGTTAGAGCTTGCTCACACCATGGCCACCATGTCAGAGTCTCCTCATGTCATGGCTGCACACCAGAGCCCCCTCATGTCATGGCCACTATTCCAGAGCTTCTTCATGTTATGGTTGTCACACCAGACCCTCCCCACATCATGACCACATTCCACAGCCTCCTCACATCATGGTTGTCATGCCAGAGCCTTCTAATTTCATGGTCAGTCCCTTACATTTTTTGTGGGGGATAAAGGAGGCCAATTGCGCCAAGGATGCCACCAGTGAGGCAGAGGCCCAGAACAAGAGTGAAGCTGCTGTTGTGGAAAATTCTTCTGTTTCTGAAATGAGAGATTTGTCAGACACGATTTGTCTTTGTAATATTTTATTTCTTGCAAGGGAGATCAGTTATGAATAGGTAAAGCTTCTGAAGATGGGTTAAAGATCTCAAAGTTGGGTGTTTGCATCAAGCTTATATATGGTACATTTGGGGTGTTTCCAGTTATCATTGGTCCATGCTCATCTAAACATACATCTGCTATTCACCAATCAGTATCCAATGCTCACAGTTTATCACCTTATATAGAAAGTTTTAGTATACCAATCTCATTAAGTCTTAGCCCCCTCCACCCTCAAAATCTCCTCTACAGAAGTAGGAAACAGATTCTGCAGATGCTCAACAGTGCAATCGTTTCCTCTACCCAGGGTGAGGTGCATAAAGTTAGCATCATCAGCATATTTTCATAACAGCTAAAGAAGAAACAGAATCAGATGTCTTATAATAAGTTTCACAGTGATAATCATAGACAATGTTTATGCTATATCCATGAATACAAATTCTTCCACACTGCAAAGCAGCCAAAGAGTGATGAAGAGAGGAAACTGCAGCCACTGCCACTTTTTCAGCATGGACATTTACATGCCACCTGTGCCCCATGTGTCTATGCCTCATGTTACAGCCATGGAGCCCGTTTTTGTTTGACCAGTTCTACCTGTCATGTCCACAGCCAAGCCACCTTCTCAATATTCACAGCCCATGTCATGCTCTAAACCTTTACCGCCCACGCAATGTCTACAGCCCTTGCCCTGAGCCAGCCCCACCCTTGTCCACAGCCATGCTTGTTATGCTCCATGGTGCCAGGTGCAGGTCAACAGCCTGCACCTATGTAATCTCAAATATATAGTTATAAATCCTGATTTACATTTATATATTCAGATTTTTATAACTATATAATCAAAATTCATAAATGTATATATTCAGATTTATATTTGTATATTCAGATTCATAACTATATATTCAGATTTTATATAAATATATCCTGTTTGGTCCTCCAGATGTCCTCCAGATGAACGCCAGGCTCTGCCCCAATCAACATTCACAATCACCAGAATTCTGTAACACACGCTTGCACAGTTACATTGTCTGGTCTCCATTTTGGACAAGGACTATAAGAACACACGCTTCGCACAGTTACATTGTCTGGTCTCCGTTTTGGACAATGACTTAAACTTATGCTAAAGACTTACCTGTTTCCATGCTCCTCAATCCCTTTCGTCTGCTTTGTGTGTTCCAGTGATATTGTTTTGCACCTGCTTCCCCATCTGTCACTGCTTCACCAGCACTGCTCTATGCTGTGAGTCCCATGGTCAACCCAGCACCCTACTCTGGTTCGGCGGAAGACTGCAACAGTTTCCTCTTGCAGTGTTCACTCACTCTAGAGATGCAACCACAACAATTTCCGGTTTAGAGAGATAAAATCTCCTTCATTCTGTCCCTATTAACAGGTCAAGTACTCCAATGGGCTGACTCGTTATAGCAACAAGATGGACCAGTTACTAAATCCTTTAATGCCTTTATTGCTTACTTCCGTGAGGTTTTCGGACGACCCAGCCCTCCAGAACCACAATATGAGCCCATGTTGACAATACCCGTCTGTCCTCGACTGAATATCAACACTGGCTGACCCAGAGATTGTGTTTATATTGTGGTGGACAAGGACATTTGTCATTTGGACATGTCCCATTTGTCCTCGACCTGTGGTGAGTGTGGAACTCTTTCCCAGTCCATGTAAATCCACTTACCACTGTTGTACAACTCACTACTTTTCTCCACTGTGTTACAGTCTATGCCCTCCTCGACTCTGGGTCAGCTGGCAACTTCATCTCCACAGACTTGTGTCATCAACTAAAACAACTACAATCCCATATAGGGTCCAATCAATAAGCAGAAAACTTTTGGTCAAGGACAAATTTGATACAATGTGGGTCCCATCCAGCTGAGAGTTGGTCCACTTCACCTCAAAGAAATATGTCTGTTGGTTCTGGAGGAATCCACTACTGGGATTGTCCTAGGGCGCCTATGGCTCATTTCTCATGACCCTTCCATCTCCTGAATTAACCATGCTGCGACCATATAACATGATTAAATGTTAATAAATTAAGTGTATCAGCAGAGCAGTGATAAATCAAAGAAGAAATTTCTTTAAAATATATTTTACGTTGGTGAAAAGAGCATGTGCTCTGCCTAGGTTGGGTCCTACCTGTGTCAACAATAATCAACTGATCTCACATAACTAATTTCTGGCGACTCTGGATCAAGATGATTGGTAATCCATGGCTAATTTATGCCTTAATCATGAGACTTATACAGACTTATACACAGACTTATATTTGCATTTAAATTTACCTTAATTTGCAGCACAGATGCTGTCTGTCCAGAACCATTTACATGTACTGTTTATTTGGCAAATAACATACTAATCAGGAGAAGCACTTCAGCAACAAGACCAGCAGTGTGTAAGTACATTTAGACTTGGCTTTAGTTGTTTATAGCGCAGTGGTAGGAAGTATATTTGTATGTGTTTTTTACCTTGTTTACAATAATACAGCGTGTAAGTACATTTAGACTTTGCTTTAGTTGTTTATAGCGCAGTGGTAGGAAGTATATTTGTATGTGTTTTTTACCTTGTTTACAATAATTGCTCGTGTGAAATTCGAGCAATTCACTCAAATGCTTTAACGCTCCCCTGTGTGAGTTTCGGTAGCTTTTGTTACGGTTAATGTAGAGACGTGTCCAATCGCCAGGTAAAGTTTATATTCTGAGCACACTGTTAAGTTGTCAGGAGAAGCATTTTAGCAACGAGACCAGCAGCGTGTAAGTACATTTAGACTTGGCTTTAGTTGTTTATAGCGCAGTGGTAGGAAGTATATTTGTATGTGTTTTTTACCTTGTTTTCAATAATTGCTCGCCTGAAAGTCGCGTTTGATCCCGCGCTCCCCGCGTGCGTTTCGGTAGCTTTTGTTGCGGTTAATGTAGAGGCGTGTCCTGCTGAACTCAATCAGCGCGAGCTTCAGGGACGTATATAAACATTCAGTTCACCGCGGCAACGGTCCCCGTGTGAAGACCGACGAGTGTAAAGACTAGCGACTCTACCTGCGCGACTCCATCGAGCAAAGACACCCACAAAGCACTTGATGACTGTTTTGTTTATTTTACTACTTTTGTACCTCTTGCACTTAAATTATGTGTCTACTTATCCCTGTTATTACTAACACTCGCATATCTCAAAATGTGCGCTACAGGCGCCGCAATCTTCATAACCTTCGTACTGTACATATGTCTTCTGATACACCACTAACTCTCTCGGTGGGCCTCTGGAATTGTCAATCTGCTGTTAACAAAGCAGACTTCATTACATCCATAGCTATTCATTCTAACCTTAATCTCTTGGCTCTAACTGAGACCTGGATAAGACCTGAGGACACTGCTACACATGCAGCCCTCTCCACCAAATTCACTTTCTCCCACACTTCCCATCTGACAGGAAGGGGTGGGGGGACTGGGCTACTGATTTTTAAGGAGTGGACATTCTTTCAAAAACCATCTATTACTGCAATCACCTCCTTTGAATTCCATGCAACTACTATTACCCAACCCTTTCACTGTCATGTGGTTGTCATCTACCGCCCCCCAGGTCCACTAGCTCACTTCTTGGACGAGCTGGATGTTCTCCTGTCATCCTTCCCGGA
>JAZGTI010020877.1:0-10417 GCA_036877585.1 Botia kubotai | reverse complement strand
TAAGTTCTAGTAGCATTACATTTGTGATAACTTTACAGAACGTTAGCCAACATTCCGGGAACGTTCTCTGTTAGCTGCGTTGCTGGAAAATTATGTTTCAAAGGGAGAAGTGTTTAAAACTTACAAAGTCTGTTTCTACTAACAAACATGAATTATGAGAGTAGAGAAGACAGTTGTTGACAGTTTTTTCCGGTGCTGGACTGAGTTATGGAGCAGCGAGTCTTTGATCTCCATATGCTACTGATCATTGCTGGTTTTACAGTCAGTGCTTACAGCGCATCTCCTGTGCTCATCTTCTGGAGGCATATGTTCTTCCAGGTAATGCTTCATGCAGTATTACAGAGCTGTATACGGAATGCTGTGCCAGTGGCTTAATTATGACTCAAATAAAACAGCATAACATTTATTATGCGATACAAAAATCACAGCATAACAATGCGGTTGAATGTTTATTCTGTCTTTCTCCATCCTAAAGCCTTAAATCTCACTCCTCTTTCCTTCCGCTTGTACATCATTTTCCCAGAGTCTTTCTGAAGTATTGAAATGCCACGAGACTGTTCCATTTCTGTCAGCTGTGGACATGGATCAGTGGCTTTGTGTTTTCCCATCGCCACAAAGAGGAATAAACAAGGCTGAAGTGAGTTGTGGAGAATGACAGACAGGAGAATCTCGTACACCAGATTCGAGCCCAAATGTAAGATGCGTCATTAGTGGAAGATTTTACGTCCTCGATATGCGTTTCTGTGTCTACGTGTGTGTCATGAAAGCATATATTTACATGTGTTTATTATGATCTGAGTGACAGTTTCCTTAGATTCTTCCTCTTGTTGACTAGAAATTGTCATGACAGTGCTTGTCGTTGATGCTGATTTGTGCATTTGGATTTCAGCTAATCAAATGTCTGAATGACAAAAACAGCTTCTGTGTGTGTGTGTGTTTCAGAATGTGATTGTGTGTGTGTGTGTTTCAGAATGTGGTTGTGTGCGTGTGCGTTTCAGAATGTGATTGTGTGTGTGTGTGTGTTTCAGAATGTGATTGTGTGTGTGTGTGTGTGTGTACTTACCATATATTGGGGACATATTTGTACCCAAATGTCAGCAATACCTGTCAAATATAAGCAAAACCTCTTTTTTGGGGCAATGACTTTTTGTAAAAACATTAAAAATATAGCAAGTTATGTATTTTTAATTGTAAAAATAGAAAGTATAACACTTTCTGTTAGGGTTAGAGTGTTGGTTAGGGTAAGGCTATATTGTTTATATCTAGCTGTGTATAAAAACAATAGAAGTCTATGGAATATCCCTATTTAGATAGATAAGTAAATGTGTGTGTGTGTGTGTGTGATAACTGTTGATTTTTTTAGTTTAAATGTGCTGTGTGTGTGTGTGTGTGTTGGGGGAATAAATTATCTTCATTAGCAGTGACGCAGCTAATTAGTGTAATACAATACTAAATCACAGAGGAGATTCTGGTTAATAAACACTGATCAATCTAAGTTCTAAACTGGTCCTGGATCAGATGTTTGGAATCTTTACTGCACTGCAAAAATCACTAATATTATTCCTAATTAGTATTTTTTTGTCAAGATATCCAAACGTCCTTAAAACAAGATTAATATACTTGAGAAGAGAAATAAGATAATATGACTTGTTTATTGAAGGATACATGAATTAGGTTCTTTTTTTATTAATCCATTAATAAATAGTGACAGACTTGCTAATTTTTTAAATTACATTTATACTTATAATAAGAAATAATTCCCCAATAAACTAAGAAAAATAAAACTTAAATCAGGATATATTTACTTAGATGAAATAAATGTATCTTGCTTAAAGCATTTAGATATTTTCCTGGAAAAGAAATGCATTCATTAAGAACATGTTATATATTACAATATATTAGTGTAAATAGTTTCATGCTAAACTCAGATTTTGCGTTTATTAAAAACTGAACTAATTTTAGAGGTTTATACTTTGACATGAAGATAATGATCCAAGTACAAAATTGTCACGTTACCATTAATTGAAAAGCACTCGTGGTATCTGTATGGTGTATGTAATGCATGTGTACATGTCACACCCACACATGAGCCTCAGCCAATGAGGTGCTTATTAGTCCCAGACCATTAACATCACATCCTCTTAACATTCATTGTGTTTGACTGGTAACTCAATGTATCTTAATGTCCACTGACAAGTTGCATATTTATGAGCTCTGTCAGCGTTACCTTTGCTAGCTGGACTTCTGATTAGGATGATGCTTCTAAATGATTGTTTATTTAGGATTTTATATTTAAATTCGATGTTTTATTATAAGAAAAAGTTGCGATTTGATTCACATCCAATTTAGACAGTTAAACTGTTTTTTCCAATCGGATTGTGGACACTTTGACATGCCATCATTTGGAAAAAAGCAAAACAAAAATGTACTTACAATAAAAAATAATTTAAATATCAAAAGTATCATTTGAAAGTATTATTATTTGTATTCACATTCTGTTTGGCCCGGGCATGACACATGACTCTGTCTGTTGTATGCAGTTTATAATAAATCCATACTTCATACCGATCTCAGATTTGGCCTTTCTGTGCTGGACTGAATCTCCGTTTACCCTGTAGGGCTTGGGATTTATCCAGCTCCAGCCAGACTTCTAAAATAAAGATGTGATCTGACTGCCCCTTCCCTCAGGCTCTGGAGTCTCTCTGCACTAAACTGAACTCACTGCTGCTGTGGAAAAGATTGGAAACAAAGTGAAAACATTTTACTGGGCAATGAATGTGTTTTTATAAGGTCCTCACCAACAATTCCATCTTTAAAGATTTGGTTGTCATGGAGATGTTCTTAACTGTGAACTAGATTGTTGTTATTGTTTGGCATCGTTCTTTGGCGTGTTTGGTATTGTTGAAGAAAATGGCATGTAGTTCTTTTGTCTTCTCACCCTGATAGGAGACACAAGCTGTTAGTCCAATGTCACGTTTGTTTACAGAGATATGTTTTATTGCTCAGAGGTTGCTCTTTCATAGATCAGGGTGAGACTTTATTGAGTGTCATATCTCAGATGTTTCTCCTACAATGTTACGAGCGAGGTAAATAAGACACAATTGTGTCATGCACATTTGTTATACAGCAAATGTTCACAACAAAGCTTAATAATATCAATAATTTAGGATTTTGAGAATTGGATAAAAGAGTTTAAAGTATCATATTAAAGTGTCTGACGCTTGATTGTATATTTTGGTGTCAAAACAAATCTGAGCACCGTCTGAGACATTGTTGAGATCTCTTCTAAAGCTCTGCAGGAGACACTTGAGATTACTTGGTCTCCATTCGCTCTCCGTCTGTACTCACTGTTTTTGTAGGAGAATTACAAATATTAAAACATTGAAAATCGTTTGACTTTCAGAGTTTTGATTGCAGACTGTTTTTAAACTGGTCTCAGGTTTGTCCAGACACTGAGGCTCTTCAGATGAGAAATATCTGATTTTAGGAGAACTCAGAGAAACAATGAATTGTTGAATGTTAAGAGCTTTATTTTCCAGTGGGTTTACTCCAGGAAATCAATCACAAGACATCAGCATATTGAAAAGTAAGCTGTGGTGTTTTGGAACCTAATGGTTTAACCATCACGGTTTTCTGTAAGCATTCGGTCAGAGTGGATTACAGTAAGCTGAGCTTTTTTCTACTTCTCAGACCAATTTCAAAGACTCTCAAAGAACAGAGCCAGAGAAAGAGTTTAGAGGGGACGGTACAGGCAAAGTTTGCAGATATCCCGTCGGGACGTATCTGTGGGGCTGGTAATACCCTCTTCGCAATGTGCCGCAGACCACATGGTGAGCGAGAGAGAACAAGATGTATAAAAAAATAAAATACGGCAGAAGCCATTGATTAAATGCTGTAAAGTGAAAGTAATTCTCTGAGCCCTGGGACCACACCACACTCTCTCCATTATTCATAGAGCTGTACTCTCTCTCTCCCTCCCTCTCTCTCTCTCTTTCTGCCTCCCTCTCTCTCTCTGACTCTCTGCCTCCCTCCCTCTCTCTGACTCTCTGCCTCCCTCCCTCTCTCTCTCTGACTCTCTGCCTCCCTCCCTCTCTCTCTCTGACTCTCTCCCTCCATCTTTTCTTTCTTCTTGTCGATGAAAGATGATGAATGGTCGGCTTACCGCAGTAGCCTGAATTTGTTCTGCTTTTATTCAGTAAAAAACGCTTTAAACAAACACACACACACACAGGCACAAACACTGGGTCTTTCGCCTGATGTAATCATTACATCGTACATCCTGCAACACTGTGTTCTGCCACTTCTGTGCTGTGCTAATGTGAGGCTTGTTAAGGGGTTCTCGTACACAGCACAAGATCATCAGAATCCAGGATGCAGAATAACCCACAATTCAGAAGGTTCACTGTGTTTGTGCTTTTAGTTTTACTACCGCAGCTGAGCGCATGCAGATCAGTGTCGGCTTCCGTTGCGGATGCATCGCAGGAGATGCGACTGTGGCGAGCTGAAACTCCCTAATGCCAAAGTAATTATTAAAGTGCTGTTACTTTTTGCAGAGCATTAAATCATATTCATAAGACAAATTAAAGAGGTGATGCATAACTTCTGCCTCTCTGCCGCCAGCTCTGTTTGAAACCTAGAATTGCAGGTTTCTCTTAACCAGTTACAAGTTTACATTTGAATACCTGCTGCAGGAAGAAGCTACAAACGTCGCACCATCTACAGCACCCGGACATGCGATATAGTAGCCGGATCTTCTTTCTGTTTACAGATTGATATTTCCTGTGAAATGTACCATTTGGGAATCAGGATAGAAGATTGTGTTGAACACTAATGTGTCATGTACATGCTCAATAACTCATTTTTGTTCATTTTTATTCCAAAAAAGTTACAAATTGGAACGTAATTGTAACTTATATTTACTCCTACCACGGTGATCCTGTTTTCCCTTGCAACAAATTTAAAATACAATGTCCACCGTAAATGCAGGCCTTGTTCTAATGGTCAGCTGAGAACAGGCAAGGGAAGATAAGGTTCTGTGTTTTTGCAACGTCTCTTTGAGAACGACCTTGCGTGCGCATAAACAGCGTTTATCCACAACCTCCTGTGAAAAGAGCAAAAATCTATTTCCTGACACACTCTCGTATGGAACAATTTTCCTCCCAGTGTGTGCAGTTCTACATTACTTTGAAAACTGCCCCGCAGACATGCAGCATGCACATGCATTCACACCCATGCAAATCTCCCCGTGGATGCGTGATGGAAATTGTTAGCGCTGATCGTTTTTCGTAGCACACAGCAATTATCCGACAGATGTATTTTGAAGCGCCCAGTGTAAGAAACTGAGCGAACGAACGCGCTCGTACATAATTTTAACATCAATGCAAAGATAACAAGACTCTATATGCGTGCTGCTGTCTGTCTCATGCAGAAAAAGTTTTGCATTATTTCCATTACTGTCTTTGGCTATGCTGAGCTGTGTTTGCGTGTGTGTATTTGTGTGTAATGTCTTAATGAGCTGCTAATGAGTCTGGTGTACTGTAATCAGCCATTTAAAATCAGCTCATTTACAGAGAAGATTTATATCGCGTTCCCATGATGAAGCGTCCAGATATAATTTAAACAGAGACAGTTCGAGCTATAGAGAGATTGAGGGAGAAAATATGTGTCTGTTTATCATCCATGTCTGTTACCCTTTACAAGTCTATTTACTTGGCCTTTCTGTCTATGCTGGAAATTCGTCTACTGATTATATACAGTTTTGGGCCCAAAAGTGTAAGACTGGATGTTTTCACTGTTCAATGTTTGAATAATAGTTAAAAAATTACAATGACAATAAAAAAAATGATCTAATCTGATTAGTTTTAATGTTGTCATTCGGTCAAAGTGTGGTCATACCAAAGACTAATAAAGTCATGCAGATTTTCACGTAAACATGCTCAAATTGTTTACATGAAAGACTACAATAAACAAGGTTTTCACTAAACATAAACCCAGATTTTGTGACCCAGGTTCTAATAAATCAAAATGCATGCTGATTCCCGACCCCAAGTCTCAGATTTTCGGACCCTGTTGTATTACATCAATAAATGCCAGGATGCTCCCCCGACACCTGTTCTAATCCATCACCCTCATTTCACACTAAGAGTTCTGTATACACAGTTATAGCACAGGAAAGCCGCCATACATGAATGTGAAGCACTGGGTCAGCATCTCCCACTGCAGGCGGCGTGTCCACTGGAGGCCGGCGGCTAACGATCTCCCTCTTACCTTCTTTACGCCCTTTGAAGAGTCTTTCTGAAGATGAAGTCTCTCCCTCTCTTTCCAGTGTTTTTTTATCGTCTCGTCTGTTTGTTTGAGATGACAGAACGTCCTTGCCGTCACCGACAGATGAGGGAGGGAGTTTGTCGACACCCCCTCGCGGTCTTGTACCCACACCGCAGGTGTGCCGGACCCCGAGGTCACGCGTGAATTATGCTGTCAAATTAACTCCGCGTTTTCTTTATATTCTGAAGTCTCGGTGCGGGTAAAAGGTTTTTACTTTGATGTACTCCAGTGTTATGGGAGGTCAGTGCTTGTTTTGTGATGTAGTTCCCTTCAAGCATGTCAAGAAGAATCTCATCGTGAACGTCTCATTAACATTTAATCATACTGTATTATTTCTTTTTTTAATTTAGCTACTACATTGCTTATCACAAAACTAAAGTTCAAATGACTTACTGTAAACAGACAGACAGACAGACAGAGTCACAATGCATTTTAATTTAAATATGACTGAAACACAGTCGTCTCTGCATACTTCTCTGATATGCGGCGATATTGCACCATTGAAAAATTCCATCCCCTTCAAAGTGAAAAAGTAAACAGGGTCCATATTAAGTTCACGTTTGCTTCAATATAAATTTCCTAATGCATTTCTAGGTTGAATCATAAACAGCCACTGGCTTCAACAGATAGCTGTTAATCTTCCTTAAACTATGGTGTATCTGTATCTCAAGGTATATAATAGCTCAGGTGCATTCTGGGTAATCCATATTTAACATGCATTGATGCCTAGTGCCACATAACATATCAAGCAAAGCTAATCTTTTTACTCATGCCGACATGAACGAGTCCATGTTTACTGGCTGTGTAGGTTCTGTATGTATCAGTGACATGCATGCACGAGGGGTCAAGTCACTAATCCTCTTTCAGATGTCTGGTAAGTGGCTGCTGGGGCTGGCCAACATATGAACTGGATGTGATGGGTAACAGTGAAATTCAGAATGGAAGATTGGGTGGGGGAGAGTGTACGTGGGGGACAGGCAATCTGTCTTTCACATCTGGGTCTGATATGTCAGGTATTGGGGGTGGGGCTATGTGTGTGTGTGTGAATTGGTTCTGTCTTGACACAAATACAACTGTAAATACAGCGTGTTCAGAAATATGAATTTGATCTAGACCGCCCACATTTAGTCACAGAGTAAATTTTCAGAACTGGTTTCAGTTTGTATAACTAATGAGGGTCCACCAAAGGTAAAAGTTCTCTCAACGTTATCAAGAAACATTCTTGCAGTAGGGTTAGTACATATTTTTGTGTTTTTTTTTTTTTACCTAAAATTGTTAGCTGGGACTTAAGGCGGCACATTTCAGCTCAAATCATTTTGTTAACAACACAGGCTTTTCACAAAGATTGTTATTGTAGGGTAAAGCTCATTTCACATGCAAAGAGTTAAGCTATTTATTGCCAGGACGAATAGAGAAGGTGGAAATGGTCGTGTAAAACAAAATTATAACTGTTTTCGGTAAAGCCACGGCCAAAATTTGAAGTAGACCTCAGGGAAAAAATGCTGAAAAAGCTAAATGATATGACATGACCCCTTTTAACATGCAAATACTTTGGTATGCATGCCCTACATGCCAGGACTCCTGGCTTTTTGTGCACTGATGTATTCTGTGCATTCAGTAGTTTTTCATAGTTGTGTGTGTGTGTGTGTTTGTGTGTGTTTGAAATGCATAGGTTGAAATTGAGCTCTTTACGTTGAATATTCAATTGAGTGTCTGTGCAGTCACAGCTTTGCTTCATCTTGGCATGCCAAACACACATACCCCATAAACCCTCCACCATCTGCCTCTCCCCCGTGACGCTGCATGCATTATGGCCCATCGTATCTGTACATTAAAGTTCCTCACACCTCTGCTAGTTAAAAACAGACCCAGTTGAAGTGTGTGTGCTTGTGCGAGTGAGTGCATGGCTGCCTGTTACTGATATGATAGATGGACAGCAGAACGAGATAAAGCAGCTCGCTGTATAAACGGAAACTCGCATCCTTTGTGTTTCCTGGCTTTCTGGCTCTAATTGAATAGCTGTCGTCTCTGGCCTGATTATGGTAATGGCTCCCTACAGAACAAAGGCAGGTGAGTGTCCTTGTGATTAGAAAGTGAACAGGGCACATCAGCGGCTGAAGTCGAGGAGAGGATCCCAGGAGACGACACCTTTTAGCCAGTCGCAGAGAAGGGTACTCACCTGCCAAGAGAGCAGGGGGGGTGGTGCGTGCCTGTCAGACGCGAATATCAAGTCAGGAGTAAACTGTGTTCCTGGCTAACGATTTTAGGTTGTAGGAACGTTTCTGTAATGTTTACATTAGTAACAAAAACATTAATAAAAATATTTTGACATTTTTAGGAACATTCAAATGTCTAGTTTGTTAGATGTGGTATTAACATTATTGCTTGGTTATAAAAACGCTATTCAAACATTTTTAAAAATCTGGAACCTTTTTTAAAACATTACACTTGCTATTTAAGAATAACGTTTTAGATGTAGATAATGTTAATAAAACGTTCTACTAATCTTACTGCAAGAGCGATTTTGATAACTTTTAAAGAACGTTAGCCAGCGTTCTGTGAATGTTTCCTGTTAGCTGTGTTAGCGTGGGAGAGTGTGAGGTAAAGTGTGTCTGGAGGGGGGGCTGTGCACTTGAATGAGAGAGAATTGTGATGCTGAAGGACATCTGAAGGCTTTTCAAAACAAGATCTGGTGAAGGAAGAGATCATTCCAGGTGCAACGGAAATGCCCTCTGCGGTCCTCAGACGAAGTCAAGGTGAGACTAGTGTCTTCAGACGGCATGCTAAAGACCATCTGATGCATATTATACACAAGCTTTGTCAACATTGCAAGCTCCAATCCGATTGCGGGGCTAAATCACTATAGTGTGAGGCCCCTGGTCACATAAAAGTGATTTGTCCATATAAACATATGGGTTACTGTATGTGTCTGTATGTTATATATATACATTTGTATATTTATATGTACATATAAAAAATGTACATCATGCAATTATACATTAATTTGGAGATTCATTGCAGAAATATATATATGTATTTTTTAAACTTTGTATGATATAATTACAGAGAAATGTGCCATTACTTTTTTTAAATCAGTTGACAGTACTAATATATATATATTGTGTGTGTGTGTATATGTGTGTAGTATGTATATATATATATATATATATACACACACACAGAGAACATTCCATACCCATCTGTGCGACAATAGAATTAGCAACACCAGGTAGCAAGTAGTGTTTATCTACAGCCACAGAGACGATTAAAGTGACAGCTCCAATAGACAGCGCCAGCAGCCTGACTTCTGCATATGATGGATGGCGGACATGATTTCTGTTTAGTATCTGTATTCACATATAGCGTCTGTGTGGGCTCTCGACCCATCAGAAGAGAGAGAAGAGAATGGTCACGCACAGATTAGCATGCTGGGAAATGGATTGGTGCGTGATAAGAATCAGGCTCAAGTCCATTATTAACTCAGCAAAGATGGATAATGACTTATTGTCTGAAAAAAGTGGGTTTGTATCTGTATAAATAAAAAGGGACAATGAAATAATAGATGAACAACACAAAGAAAGAAACGAGCGAACGCATTAATGAAATGTGCATTTTTCAGGTCTGTATTTCTGTCTGAGTCATTCTACATTTGGATCTCGGCACAAAGGGAAAAGAGATAAGGATGAGCAAGGAGACAAAAAGCAGAGAGAGAGAGAGAGAGAGAGGAGAAAGAGAGGGCTGAGATAGGCAAGGCAGAAAAGTAATAAATGTGGCTTGCAAAAAGATTTTTATTAGTATTTTTCTTCAAACAACTCGGAGAGGAATTCAGAACGGCATTAATAAACCACACACACACACACATGCGCGCACGCACAGAAATAAGCGCACGCATGTAATTGCACGCTCACAGATAATCGCCACAGAAAAGGCTATAACATGTTTTTTTGGTCTGTAGAGCAAAATATACGTTGTGTATTTGCATGCAGCTTCATCATGCTTATTGAAATTTAATCATAAAACATAACAAATTTGTGTGTAAATTTAAATTAAAACGTCCAATAAACAATTTAGCTTAGAAACATATTTAACAAAA
>JAZGTI010020876.1:0-10418 GCA_036877585.1 Botia kubotai | reverse complement strand
TGTGTGCCGTGTACATTTATCATACATGTAAAGCTGCTTTGTAACAATGTCCTTTGTGAAAAGCGCTATACAAATAAAGTTGAATTGAATTGAAGTTGAATTGTTTTTGTCTCACCCTCATTGCTCTACTCGCCCTTGTTTGACCCTTGCCTGCTTGTTGTTTACTGTCTTTAATAAAACGCTGCATATGAATCCCTCTGTCTCCGCCTCATCATTACAGAAGACATCGCCACAAAGTGATCCAGCAGCCGTCAGTTTGTTATCCACCAAGTTATCAGGCAGCTCAATTAGCGACCCATCAGCAGCAGCTCACCCGACTAACTGCCCTTACGGAGGAATTGGTACAAGCTTTTCACGGCGGACAATTACAACCGTCAGCCGCAAATGCAACAGCACCCGCCATGCCCAACCCTCCGGTGCCCGCCACGACTTCCCCGGTGAGTCCGCGATTAGCTTTTCCTGAGAAATGTAATGATACCCTTGGGAAGTGCACAGGTTTTTTTGCTCCAATGTTCTCTTTTTGTGTCACAACAACCCTCTCTATATCCCAACCCTCTCTATATCTCTTTCCTTAACCGGAAGAGCGCTAAATTGGGCTACTGCTGTTTGGCGGCCTGATATGTCAGTTTTCCCTACTTTTGACTCATTTTACGTCAATTCAGAGAAGTTTTTAAACACCCCTTGGAGGGGTTGAGCCTGGGCGAACAACTAATGTCCCTGACCCAGGGTAGACTTATTAATTAATAATAATTCCATTCATGTTCCTGTTACCCTAGTTAGCGAAGACAT
This sequence comes from Botia kubotai, assembly GCA_036877585.1. Lineage (NCBI taxonomy): Eukaryota > Metazoa > Chordata > Actinopteri > Cypriniformes > Botiidae > Botia > Botia kubotai. The sequence goes on along the minus strand of JAZGTI010020876.1, from coordinate 9,629 downwards.
TACTGTTAGCTATTTTGCTCTCATCGATTCTGGTGCAGCAGCTAATTTCATCTCTCTCGAGTTTGCTAAAGCAAATAACATACCTCTTACTCTATGCTCTTCTTCTCTAGAGGTGGAGGCATTAGACTCCCTTTGGGACTGGGGAGAGTGGAGACGAGGGAGTTACTTCTGCTCGTGGGGGTGCTTCAATCAGTGAAGTTGAACCTCTACGCCATTTCAGCACCTCAACACACAATTGTTCTGGGTCTGCCTTGGCTCCTTTATCACGAACCTATCATTTCTGGGGGTAAGGGGGAGATTACTCATTGGGGAGATCGTTCTCACCTAACCTGTCTAAAAAAATTGCTCCCTCTCACCTCAACCCAGCTCCCTCATTTTCATCTTGGTTTATGCATGTTCTCACCAAAGCTCAAGACTCCAGACTGCAGAAGCAATGGACAGAACTGATCATTTAGAAACACAATTGTGCAAATTAACCAGTTTACATACCCTTGGTTCATAACATTATCATTTACCTGATGATCAATGACTGTTTTTTCACTGAAATGTGAAAAAACCTTTAAATCCAGAGATTTTTCTTGATACAACTACACAGCCTCAGTTCATTTCACCCTAAGTATATGGAAAATATCCACATAACTGCACCTAAGCTTTTACAATCACTCCAGAGCTCTCACAGATCCTTAAGCATAATGATTTTCAAGTTCTACAAAAGTTACAATGCTTCTGGGAGACGTCTTATAATTCTATGATGATTCACATGATGATTGAATACATACAGTATGGCTGCTGTTTTGAGTTGTATGTAGACCTCAGTCCTACTTCCTACAAAAAGTAATAATAGACAGTGACAAGGCACTAGAGAGGCCAAGGCACCATGAAAAAAATTTCACTCCACATCACTTAATTTCTCTCACCAGACACCCAGCTGCAAATAAATGCCCTGGAAAGGACTTTCCATCTCAGATCTAAGAGGCAGATTGAACAACATTCTGTTGGAAGCTCTTTAACTCCATGTGGACAAGGAGTTAAAATGGAAGAGTGAGAAAGACAGATACAGATACAAAAGGGAGGGAAGGAGAGATTCTTTGTCAGGTGGAAAAGGAGGCAGAGGGAGACAGAAGGAGAGAGGCAGAGAGAGGGAAGGACACAGCACAATTTCTCCCACTAAATTACTCTGGCAGATATCAAACAGGGTGCTTCACTTGTGCTGAATGATAATTGTAGTGAGCTGCCAGGTCCAATACTCTAGGGGTCATTTGCTTGCAGACATGCTAGATAGGCATTTCTTATTCGCACACACACACTCTTACACCATTTCACACACATTTTTCAACCTTTTTTCACAGATTTGCTCTGAAAAGTATAATGTAAATATAATTTACATTATACTTGTGTATAATGTGATATACACCACTGTGATCTCAAACAAATATAATATTTGTTTGAGATCACAGTGGTCTGATTTTTGATTCAGCTTGAGGAATTGCATTAAAATATACACATCTGGCATGTTTGGGACCCTGAATGTTTAAATATTACATATTACTGTGTCATTCTCAATTATATATAAAGTGTCATGTTTCTGCTTGTCTTTATTTCATGACTCTTATTTTGAAGTTTTAAATTGCCACAGTTCTATTTTGATTAGTCTATTTAAAGATAGGGTAGGTGTTATGAAAAATACACAGAGAGAGAGGAGGATCCAATTGCGATTGATATTTATCGGGCGGAGCGTTAGACGTCTTGTTCTGGGCACAGACCGAACAAGCCAACACAAACTGCCTAAGGACCCATCAGGACCCATAGACAGTCACCAAAACCACTGGCGGATGGCTGCCAGCGATCTCTGAATTCCTGGATGGCAAGATAGCTTGGACGAATGACCCCACTGAAGGACTTCAGGTCGCAGCGCAGCCGGCACAAACAACCGACCCTCCGGGCACACCTCCGGAATCTCACCCTCTCGAATGGCCTGCCTCACCCGACGCTTGACCCCCCACGAGAGTGACCCTCTGACTCCTTCCCGGGGCACTCGAGCGTGCGGGAGAGGGCATCAGGTTTAACATTCTTGGAACCAGGTCGATATGAGAGGGTGAAATCAAAAAGTGTTCCTTTCCTCAGAAGAGTGCCCAGCGGGCCTGCTGCGAGCTCAACAGCTTGGCTAAAACAGATATATTCCAGGTTTTTGTGATCTGTCCAGACCAAGAAGGGCTGCGCTTCCCCCTCTAACCAATGGCGCCACTCCTCCAGCGCCAGCTTAACCACCAAGAGCTGTCTGTTCCCAACATCATAGTTCCGTTCAGCAGAGGTCAGTCTATGGGAAAGATAGGCGCAGGGATGCACCTTTCCATCTGCCCCAGACCGCTGTAACAACACCACTCCAACCTCGAAAGCATTCACCTCCACTATGAACTGCTGATCAGGATCTGGAAAACAAGAGCAGATGTGTACCAGGACTTAAGTTCATCAAAAGCCTCCTGGGCTTGAGAGTTCCACCTGAACAGAACCTTGGTAGATGTGTGCGGAAGTGCGGTGAGCGTAGTCATGTGCTGCTGTCTTTGCTGGAAGAAAAGCTTCATTCTTCCCAGCTGCATGGGCTCAGGGTCACAGGAGGGAGCTTCCACAGCTGGAGATCGTGGGTTGACGATGGTGGCTCCTTCCGGTATTGCGTCTTGATGCATAGCGCCAGGTTAATGAGATCGTTGAGATCCTTGGGCGGCTCGCGGATGGCCATCTTGTCCTGGAACTCTTCCTCAAACTCCAAAAAATGGGAACGAACGGCCCTGTCGTTCCAGCCAATTCAAAGGCAATTTCAAAAAAGTTGCAAAGCAGCTGTACAAATAAAAAATTTCCAAATATATGTAACAATTGAAAGAAAATTAAGAAAATTAGGAAGAGAAAAGAAAGAAAATTCAAATTAATAAAATTATTAAACAATGATGATACCACAGTGTACAAAGCAAATGTTCTAAGCTAATGTCAGCAGTCCCCCAGTAAGCAAGCCAAACCTCCAGATATATAGATGGAGAAAAAAAAACAGGCTTAGCAGGGAGGGACAGTTCTCCTCTGGCACGCTAAAGCTGCAGTTCAGAACTACGATTGGTTAAAGGAGGGAAAGAAATGCTCAAATTAAACATTTGTTTAAACATTTGTTTGGGTTAGAACTGGATTAGCACTGGATTTTAATTTTACTGACATGTCGGAGAAAGAGATAAATAAGGGATGCGTCAAAGAGGATGGGGCCATGATGTTAATGATAGAAAACTGAAGAAGGTTTCCAAGGGATGGCCTTATAGGCATAAAAGTTAAAACTGATTGCAGCTCTAACAGCAAACTGCTGCTACAAGACTGAATGTGTTAATGTGAAAAGTCTAACTGAGGGGAAAATTTTCACACAAATTTTTTTTAACAGGCAACCAAGCAGATGAGCATCAAATAGCCTATGTAAAATTTTCAAATAAAGTCTATACATTTTCCTAATGCTTTTGGGTAGCTAATCTGTAGCTACCCCAGGATTGAAACCCCCGGATAAAAATCCAAAATATAATCCAAAAATAATTATCTTAGCTGCGGTTCATAACGTTAAGAGAATAATATTTAAACTTTTTGAGGTAGAATGGAAAAACAAATGATGAGATGCATTATAAGAATCCTTGGCTAAAGAGATGTGTCTTTAAACTAGATTTGAACTGCGAGAGAGTGACTGAGCCCCGAACAGCATTGGGCAAGCAAGCTTCGAAAGTATAAGATCCCGCCCACCACTCAGAGCCCTTTTTAAAGCTCCGCCTCACACACAACACATGAAAATAAGATTGTCTGCATGAGCAGGGTGTGTGGGAGTATGCAAATACATAGTTTGACTGACATAGTTTGGTTTTTGTGGCTTCTCTTGATTCATGTTTTTGTTTTCATATATCTGCTGCTCTTCTTTATCTTTATTAAGTATATAAAGAATAACATTACATAAAGTTTAGTCCCAGAAAGAATAAATAAACTGATTTCTAAAATAATAAAAATGAATCGCAGGAAACTTACAGTGCTTCCACACAACAATCAAAGCGTCTTTTTTGGTTAGCAAAATATATATTTTTATCTTCTAAAGTGGTCATGCTTTCATTATATTGAGGGAAGTCATTCATCCATCAGAAAGGTTTTTCCTGGGGAGCATTCACTTTAATGACTGTCTTAACTGAATGTGAGTTTTAATTTTTTTCTCTGAGTGATTCTTTTTTTGTTCTTTTTTGTTTAATGGAGTATGGATCCACTCTGTCTCTGCTGGCATTTGACCAAAAAAACCATTAGCAGGACTTGTTTCGGAAATAGGAAATGACTTCGTTATAGTGGCTGAAATACAATAGCACAACACTATGTTTTCTTTTCTTTTTGTGTAAGCCAGTGTGTCAGTAGTTATTACAATCTACTTGTATTGAATGTGTTTGACCAAAGTATTGGTGAACTATATAGGATCTACAGTGTATTATATATTACATTATGACCTAAGTGGAGAAACACAATGTTGCGGGTTTGAGTTCCACAAGAGGTATCTTGAAACTTTTATCGTTGCTTCCATAAGCACAGCACATAACCCAGTTTGCACTAATGACACTGTCCAGAGCTGATGAGCAATAGCCTGGATGAATGTTGCTGCGTAATGGTTATTGAGAAATAACTAACAGCTGGATGGCACGATTGACCAATCAGAATCAAATACTTCTGAGTGCTGTCTAATAACTGGTCATTAAACTTAAAAGAATTGTTCACCCAAAAATAAAAATCCCCTATTTATTATTTACTCAGGTTTGTTCCAAACCTGTATGCTGTTATGTTTTCTTGGCTTTATGCCATACAAAGATTATAGTTTATAGTTTAAGTTAAGTTTATAGTTACCACAGTATGCCAGGCTCCATTAAAAGAAGCGCAGAAATGTCCTAGAAATGACGTCTGTGTTGACTTTATAATAATACATAGTGCAGCTGTGTATGGTGGGCATAAAGAATGGAGAATAAGATTTAAGAGCTGCAGTAGAGGGTAAGATTTTCAGTAAATAATGACTTCCCAACATAGAGTTATTGTATGACTTCAGAAGTCTAAATATAGCACGCGTGTCATATGAGCTACTTTGACATTTTGTTTTTCAAGCTTGGTCACTGTCAACTGTTGTATTTAAATTTCTTGAAAAAACTTTTAAAAATAAAAAATTTTAAAATATTTTTTTACACACACACACACACACACTACAGGCTTGGTATGACAGAAGAGAGAGGAGAAACAAATGCATATTGTTTTTTTTAGGGGCTGGAACTATTGAAAAAAGTATATACTGCAAGTTAGACTCATTATAGTCTCACAAAACCTTGTGTTCAGCCTTAAGTTTCTCCACAGAGACATTATATTACCTTTGTATTTCTCACTGCAATCTGTCTTTATATTCTTCTTCTGAGTAATCAGTTTTAAAATTTCACCTTTTGCCCATATTTAGAGCTCTTTAAACTGAGCTGACAGAATGAAAAGGCACTCTCATTTCAGTGATATAATAGGAAGAGACCTGGGCTAAACAGCAAAATGAATCCACCATCGACCAGCAGCACATTAGTGCTCACAAATTTAGTCCTGTTACCAAGTCTAAAACTAAACATCCATAGTTGTTCCAGATCCAATTTATACACATCAATTGGTTGCCTGTGCAGGTCATTACAATGCTCTGGATCACATTGTGACATGCAGAAGAGGCTCTCTCATTGGCCAGTGACAAGGCAGCATATAATAAATTATCACTCCTCATTCGCTGTGGCATTCTGACCTCAGGGCACCTCATACATGATGTGAAATAATCATCTCATTTCACATTGCCCCATGCACGTGTGTCTGTGTTTGTGTGTGGGTAGATTTATTTTCTGAGTGCCACCCCTAAAGCATGTAGCCTGTTTAGGGAGGGCTATTCGTGAATGATTCATCATTAACAGATTCAGTTTTCACAAACATCATTTGTCTAAGTTTTAAGTGTTACTTAAATAAGCAGTGGATGTACTGTATATTATGACCTTCAAACTAACATCTACCAGTAGGAGGGACTGTACACTCAACAAAACAGAGTTATGTTTTCAAAAACATTTTTTGCAAGGACTGCTGTAACAACAGTGCATGCATCAGACTTTTCCAGCCATGCATTTTACATTTAAAGCGAACCCAGTTGTTTGTGTATTGTTTCATTCTACAGCCATTGGATTCTCTGTTTATGCATACATTGAAATGCACTAAAAAATCTGCAGCATTTTGTGTTTTTGAAAGATTGCACAGTCAAATTTGGACCACAGGAAAAGGTACTTTTATTTTAGTTTGTAAATGTAATTTAAATAAACAACGGCAAATTGCTGCATTTTTAAAGAAAAAATATAATCTCTCTGTGTGTATGTGTCAAACACTTATACCCACATAAATATGCACAAGCTGGGTAACATAGCTGCCACTTGGACAGTGTATTTATTTTGTGTGTTCCACTTTCACAGTGCACCATGCCATGCAGGGAAACAGATGCAGCCAAATAGCTTGAGTTATCACTGTGCAACAATGGTGCCACAGTTATTCTGGCAGACATACATCTCAAGCAAACATCAAACACAAACACCCAAAAAGTCCAGAGCTTGAACAAAAGTCCTACACATTTAATTTAAATCTCCTGCTGTCCACCCATATTGATACCATCTTTAATTACTAACTACTTCTTTTAAGCAGATTGTAAGTGAGCAACAAAGAAGTAATAAAGGACACAACCTTGCAGAGCTTTGTAATCAGGGAAACTCAGTAGACAGTGTTTACTCTAAACTTCGCCTGGCATGCCCATCATGCTGACAAAAATACAAAATAATCCAATAGATAATCCAGCTCCTTTTTTTGACGTATGGGAAATGATGATGACAGGAAAAAGATCAAACACAGTGGAGACCAAAAGGGTCACATCATACATCTGAGATTTTATATTTATTTTAAACTTTTGGAAAACAATAGTCAGTAATGTCAAAATCTGTGATGTTAATATGGCACAGTACTGAATACGGACGATTAAAAATGGCACATCATGACAAAAAAGTTGTTAACTCCTACTTTGACAGATATTAAGACAGATATCTCAATGAAACAGAAAGGGAAACATATTCCCCTCCTTATTAGTCCCTTTCACACCATAATCTTGGTAATTTCACCATAAATACAAGAATGTGCTGTTCACACAAGCAATGGTGTTCCGTCTTTTTAGTAGTAATGTACCATTCACACATCATTACTAAATGATGAAGTGTCTTGAGAGAGTGGTGCTGGCCCACATTCAGAGCAGCATACCGGACTCATTGGACTTCCTGCAGTACGCATACCGGCCCAACAGGTCTACCTCAGACGCCATTGCTGCTGCTCTCCATATTTCCCTCTCTCATCTGAAAGATAAGGACACCTACATCAGGGTGCTGTTTATCGACTACAGCTCCGCCTTTAACACTGTCATTCCATACAAACTCACGTACAAACTGTTTGCACTTGGTATACACCCTACACTCTGGTGACTGGCTTTAGATTTCCTGACTGGCAGACCACAGTCTGTCAGGATCGGAAATTAAACCTCAGCCACCATCTCAATGAACATTGGCACTCCACAGGGGTGTGTTCTCAGTCCCACCCTGTTCACACATGACTGTGTCGCCTCCCACAAGGACAACATCATCCTGAAGTTCACTGATGACACCGCAGTGATAGGACGCATTACAGGCGGGGACAGCGGCCTACAGGACAGAGGTAGCCAGTCTTGTGACATGGTGTGAGGGCAACAACCTCACCCTCAACACAGACAAGACAAAGGAGATGATCGTGGACATGAGGAAAGGAACAAAAACTCATCAGCCACTTTTCCGGGAGCTTGAAGTGGAGAAGGTGAGCAGCTTCAAATATTTAACGACCTCACTTGGTCGTTTAACACGTCTGAACTGGTCAAGAAGGCTCAACAGTGGCTGTACTTCCTAAGGAGACTAAGGAAGTTTGGCATGTCCCCCAAGATCCTCAGCAACTTCTACAGCTGTGTCGTGGAGAGCATCTTGACCAACTGCATCACAGTGTGGTATGGCAACACTACTGTGAGGGATCGCAGACAACTGCAGAGAGTGGTGAAGACTGCTGAGAGGATGACCAGGATTCCACTACCCTCTCTGCAGAAAATCTACCAGCGCAGAACCCACAGGAGAGCTGCCTCCATCATTAAGGACCCCACCCACCCACAACATGGACTGTTTACACTCCTACCCTCAGGACGGAGGTACAGGAGTGTAAAATGCAGGACCACAAGACTGAGGGACTCTTTCTTTCCCTCAGCCATAAGACTTTTAAACAGGTAGCTGAATAAACAGATTTCACTACTGCTGGACTGTTTATCACCATTATTTGCATCCCATTGTAAGGGTGGTTTAACTACAGTGGTTCAAGCTGTAGGAATGCTGAAATGACTAGAAAACTGTTAACAGCAAGATGGTATAACACTGTATATTTTCTGTCAATTTCAACCCTTTTGCTACTTATACCAACAACGGAAATAAGCGCAGTTAAGATATGTCAGGGTTTTGGACGGGAGGAACCCAAACGCAGACAGGAGTAAGACAAAACTAATTTATTAACAAATTTAACAAAAGCAACAAGGAAAATGACAAACTCACCACAAGAGGGCGTAAACCGAAATAAACACAACAGTAATCGAATAAACAATAACTAACAAGTCTAGAACAAAAGAACAATCACGAATTAAATGATAGAAAACAAAGAAATTAAAAGATTAATCAAACAGTCAATAAACTAAACAAGAGTAATTTGAACTAAAAGCTAAGGCAAAAACTACATACATTTAACACTTAACAAGCTGAACAAGAAGAACACAAACTAAAAAGCTAAACAGAACTGATAACAACGACCAGACAAGGTAAGCGTTGCAACGATTAACAAAGACAAACACAGAAAAGAACATGAAACACTGACGAGACTAAATGAGGGGGTGAACTAAACCGAATGACAAATAGCGAGACGGTTAACAAATAACAGGAATGACATAGAACAAATATTAAATCGTTAAGATTAATTACAGGCTAGGGATGAAAAGAAAGAAACAGAAAGCTAGCAAACCAGATGGACCAGCACAAGACAACAAACGCGAGGGGATTAAATACGCAAGGGGAACAATTGCAAACAGGTGCGCGAAATTAACAAAACGAGTAACGAGGGAACGAGGAGGCGGGGGAATGACGTAAGACAGGAGCACATGGCCGATGAATATGTAATAGCCATGTGCTTTACACATAACGCACACCCAGAGCGTGAGTCCAGGCTCCACCCTAAAACGAAACTAAACAGAGACAGATAGGACGGAGTCTGATCCTCGCGCTCTGACACATAACAAAACAAAGTCAGGATCCTGGCGAAACGCGATTTCAAGGACTAGACAGAGCCAGGATCCTGAAAAGATAGCTATATGTGGAAGAGCGTTGCTAAAATGCAGGGCTATTTAATTGGCGGCCCGCGGGCCACATGCGGCCCAGAATCAACCTCCGAGTGGCCCAGCCCGTGGTTCCGCCCATAGATAATAAATTAATATATATTAT
>JAZGTI010020875.1:0-10420 GCA_036877585.1 Botia kubotai | reverse complement strand
CAGTAGGACTATCAGCTGTGTATCCACCTGACTTCTGCACAACACAACTGATGGTCCCAACCCCATTTATAAGGCAAGAAATCCCACTTATTTAAACCTGACAGGGCACACCTGTGAAGTGAAAACCATTTTAGGTGACTACCTCTTGAAGCTCATCAAGAGAATGCCAATAGTGTGCAAAGCAGTAATCAAAGCAAAAGGTGGCTACTTTGAAGAACCTAGAATATGACATATTTTCATAGTCATGAAAATAAAGAAAACTCTTTGAATGAGAAGGTGTGTCCAAACTTTTGGTCTGTACTGTTTTACACTCAGTTTTAAAGAGTATCATGCAGGGCTGTGTTTTTTCAAAAGCATTGTAAGGCTAAGCAGATCATCAAGACCATTGTTGCAAATGGTCTCTACGATATATTTAAGCTTATGATGATTTTAAAAAACACAGCCAAGATCAGTTGATCCTCTGTGTTCACATGGAATTATTGTATTGTTAGTTCCTGCTGTCTCCTTCTTGCAAACTCATTGATTACTGTTACGGAGGGGTCACTCCTCCGCCTCCTTCTGGCCACCAGAGGGAACCATCACCAGAATATTAACTTCCTTCCCGGACTACATTTCCCATGACCCCGTACTGAGGCCTGATTACTTCCTGTTTGGCACCTGATTCCAATCAGTAGGACTGTAAAGCCCGGAAGCACATTACCCAGTGCGATGTCTTGTTTTGCCATGTGTGACAACTCAAAGCGTTTTCTCGGACTGCCTTCCCGTTGCCGACTGGATTGTGTATTTTTTTTTACTTTTTGCTGCCTGCTTTTACCGTTGCTTTGCACATTGTTGTTGATTGTTTGCTGCCTGCCTCGACCCTTGCCTGTTACCTCGTTTTGATTTTGTCTCGTCTGTATTGCCCTATTCACCATTATTAGACCCTCGCCTGTTTATTGATTATTCCTGTAAATAAAGAGCTGCATATGGATCCCTTTGCGTACACGTCTCTACAATTACGTTATTAAAATTAGGAAAATCAACCTACAAATGGTTTAATTACAGTTATTTTCACATTGAATGGAAAAATTAAATTTTAAAAATAATCACATCTTTCATCTTTAACTGCAAAGGATGACAGCATTGAACATAGGCTGCTTAACTAGTTGGTCAGGAGTAAATCAAAAACCCTTCACCCATGTCATGTTTCCCTGAATCCTTCAGTCAAGGCTCAACAGCTTCCTGTGAACATATTCGACTTGGGGAAAGTTTACACAACAATATTTTCAACCAACAATAGAAAACCTTTTATGCCTTTGGCAGTTTGTTTACACAACGACAGCGTTTTGGGGTCCTGAAAACTTTCCAAAACTCCCAGTTTTGGGAAACAACATAGTTTTTGTATCCATGTAAATGACAAAAACACAAATTTGTGAAAGCGATGACATTATGTGCATGCGTATTACGTGTGTGGTCTATAGGCTTGCGTAAAATGTTCTATAGCCATGTGCATATCCAGCCAAACAATGGCGGATTACATGATTGCGTTTATGCTGCTCAAGATTTTATTAACGCTGTTTTTCACAATATAGTCATATAAACAAACCCTTAGTCAGTATCTTGACCCACTGCTTCACTTGAAAGATTTATAGCATTAAAGAAGCTCCTAAACAAAGGGTTAGGAGGGTTAGATTTTCTAGGTAGGTCTTCCAAACCTACTTCACCATCATAAAAAAGACGTGCTGGTAGAGGGCAGATATGCCACTGTTTTGATTGACTATGTCTCAGCCACAAACTATGGTTTTCTGTAGGTGGTATTTGAAAGACCGACATTCTCGTTCTAGATGACATATGAGTGAGCCAGAAGCGTTTTGTCTTAAACATAACAGAAGGTTAAATTTAAAAATACATTAACTTTTGTTACTTTTATTTTACAAGTTACAAGCATGTAAAATATACAAAAATAATTTACATATAAAAATAGGAGGAAGCCGTAGGAAGTCGACGCCCGCTCCTCAGGCCCCTGACCAGCCCTCCAAGAGGATGGCTAAGCGACCTTGAGTGGAGTCGCCTGGAGGGAAGAGGGACCGCTCTTTTTCAGGAGGTGGTGACTGCACCACTCCTTCCCCCGGTAGAGGGCCAGGTGGAGAATCCTTGGTTTTCTTTTGTTCTGCCGCCAGGTACCCACATTGTCAATAAAAGAGCAGTTTCCTCACCCTCTGGGCCATACTGGATGTTGCCTGACAGTGAGAGATGTGTTGCTTCCTCACTCCTGGGCTCGTCCTTCGCCACGGCAGGTGCGGATGTGTTTGCAGGGTGTGGCCCCTTCCTTATGCACCCCCTGCCTGGCTCCTGAGGATGATCAGATTTGGCTACGCGATTCAGTTCGCCAGGCGCCCCCCCCAGGTTCCGTGGCATCCAGTCCACCTGTGTGGCTGCCAGGGATGCTGCGGTCCTGCGAGCAGGGTTTGCGGTCCCCCTGGCGAAGGACGCAATAGCGCCTGTCCCTCCAGCCGAGATGAAGTCTGGGTTTACAGCCCGTACTTCATCACACCGAAGAAGAGAGGTGGACTGCAGCCAATCTTGGCCCTGCGTGTCTTGAATAGGTCCCTGCACAAGCTACCATTCGAGATGCTCACGCAGACACGCATCTCTCATGCGTTCGTGCCACTGATTGGTTTGCAGCGATCGACCTGAAGGACGCGTATTTTTACGTCTCGATTCTGCCCCGATACAGGCCGTTCTTACGGTTCGCGGTCGGGGGTCGGGCGTACCAGTACAAGGTCCTCTCCTTTGGGCTTTCCCTGTCACCCCGCGTCTTTACCAAAGTCGTGGAGGCCACCCTTGCCCCATTGCGGGAAGTGGGCGTTCGCATCCTCAACTATCTCGACGATTGGCTCATTCTGGCCCACTCTCAAGAGCAGTTGTGCGAACACAGGGACCGGGTGCTCCGGCACCTCAGCTACCTGGGGCTTCGGGTCAACTGGGAAAAGAGCAAGCTCTCCCCAACACAGAGCATCTCTTTTCTCGGTGTGGAGCTGGATTCGGTCACTATGAGGGCGCGCCTCTCCAACGAGCACGCAGTCACTGCTGCGTTGCCTGAACAAGTTCAGCACCAAGACAGTGGTCCCACTGAAACTCTTTCAGAGGCTCCTGGGGCATATGGCATCTACGGCTGCAGTCACTCAGCTTGGCCTGATGCATATGAGACCATTGCACCACTGGCTACACGACCGGGTCGCCACGGCACATACCGGGTGACTATCACTTCGTCGGACCTTGCTTTTCCACACACAGGTGGACCTGTTTGCTTCCTGCGAGTCCTCCCATTGCCCGCTGTTGTGTTCCCTGTCCGAGGCACCCCTCGGGATGGACGCGTTGACACACATCTGGCCCCGGGGCCTACGCAAATACGCGTTTCCCCCAGTGAGCCTCCTTGCACAGACCCTGTGCAAGGTCAGGGAGGACAAGGAGCGTGAGAGGAAGGAGACCCGTGCACCGAGGTGCCTTTTCCTGGGGGGGGGGTAGGAAAAAGCACCACGATCCCTCCGTGATCGGGCTCCGCACCCGACTGGGTTGCGACATGCTGCCTGCGCGGAGTGCTGGAAGGTTACAGAGGCAGGGGAACTGTTTTACAGAGGCACGCCTTCGCCTGCCCGTACTGACATTCCTAGCCTGTAACGTGGGTCGGCTTGCGGCGTTTTCCACAGGGACCCCATACGTCAGTCAGTTGACGTAACGTTGAACGTGACTGACTGAAAGGGAACGTCCTGGTTACATATGTAACCCCCGTTCCCTAAATTAGGGAACGGAGACGTTATGCCCCCCGGCCGCAAGCCTGACTCACCGCTGATTGGCCGGGACACATCTTGGCTCCTCAGCAAGAACCTGAATGAAAGCAGCGCTTTGCCCAAATGCTCATTATCCTCTCGGGCCGATGCTCATTGGCGCATTTTTTTCTACGCGAAGGTGATAGGGCTCTCAAGCAAGACCCCATACGTCAGTCAGTTGACGTAGCGTCTCCATTCCCTCCTTCAGGGAACGGGGGTTACATATGTAACCAGGACGATTTTTATATTAAATTAATCTATATTAAATTATAGATTTTTTTTGTCAACCCACCTCCTTTATAATGAGTGTCCAGGTTGACAAAATTAAAAGGCTGCTCACCCAAACCAATCAACCTTGTTTCCATGGAGACAGCTTGGCAACTGAGGGACTATTGGCAAGACCAAATGGCATGACTAGATACTCATAGTGGCCAGTGGACGTTGAAAATGCTGTCTTCCACTCATCTCCCTTACGAATGCAAACTAGATTATACGCGCTCCTGCTTTGTGAAAAAACTGGGGCGACAAAGTTGTCCAGAGCTACAGGGATGAACTTAATAGTAACCTCATTTAAACCATGATAGTCTATGCAAGGGCGCAGTCCCCCGTCCTTCTTCTTTACGAAGAAGAAACCAGCTGAAACTGGGGAATTAGACGGACGAATTAACCCCTTAGCCAATTCTTCGTCAATGTATTGTTGCATGGCAACTGATTCTGGCTGGGATAACGGGAAGATCCTTAGGCGGTTTAGCTCCCGGAATAAGATCTATGGCGCAGTCTATCTCGCAATGAGGAGGCAATTAAAAAGCCTTTTGTTTACTAAAAACTAGAGCCAAATCAGAATATTCGGGTGGTATTTGAAAGGGAGAGGAAGGCGGAATCTCAGAATTCAACTCAACAGGGGCTGGTTGGACCAGAACAACTTTCTGCAAACATGACTGGTGACAATTAACTCCCCAACGGGTTATATCCCCTTCATTCCAAGAAATGGAAGGCTTGTGTGTGTATTTCGCAGTGGTGAGATTTGCCTGGTTGAGAGCTAGTAGCTGTTCACCGGGATTCAATACTTCAGAAGGGTGTTCAAAAACTTTCCTAAATTGTCGTAAAAAGGATTGAAATGTAGGAAAAACAGATCCATCCGACCTCCACACTGCGGTAGCCCAGTCCAGTGCCTTCCCTGTTAGGAGAGAGCAAACAAAAGTGATGCAGCTGCTCTCTGTGGAATACAAAGCGGGTTGTTGTGAGACAAAGAGGGAGCATTGTAACAAAAACCCCTTGCACCTTCCCGGATCACAGTTAAATTTGTCAAGGAATGCTACCTCAGACTCACCGGGGTAGACATGGTGGGCATCGGGTGATTGGGTGCTGGGGTTGCTGCAGGCATGGCAGCTGGAGGAAGAAACTGGGATCTTTCGAGCATTCGAACCAGCTCCTCTGTGAGAGTGGTCAGATGTGTCAGTTGCTGCTGATGGGCTAACAACTGAACTGCTTGGGCCGATAGCTCAGCAGACAGATGACTGATGGCTGCTGGATGGCTTTTAAATGAGCTAATAAAAACACTGTGTTTGTGTTATGACTCACCATCAAAACATAAAAAAAGACAATGAACTGTCAATAGAGTCAGCAGAATGACCTCAAGGGAAACTGTTGCTTAGACATCTGCATATTCACTGCAGTAACCCCTATTCATTATTCAGTTTATAACCCCTAAGCAATCACCAAAGGCTATTGACTGCCTAATTTAACTTTCTTAATCAAATTTATTAAGTAGCTTTATTCCAATTCAGTTCTTGATTTTGAATTGAAGTTGGCACATCCCACAATTGTAAACAATAGGAGATCTTTGCTAAATTGACTTTAGCAAAGAAACTCAATCACAAAACTGAAAGTTCCCTAGTATGATTTGATAAATATGTTTGCTATTTTGATTTGACATTTCTTTGACCATTCATCCACACAGTTGTGCCTCCACGAATTTGCACCTACAAATCACCTGCAAATCGTTTTATAAGGCATAAAGCTATGTTTAGATGTTCAGTGCCAGCCCACATCACCATAGTTATATAATTAAACAGTTCTCCCAAATTAACCATCTTTAATTATTTATTCACCTTTATGGTGATTTAAAATCTAAATTACTTTCTTTCGTGGAACACCAAAGCTGCTTTTTTACATGCAGTAAAAATGGTTACACACATGTGCAAGATCTTCTAAGGTCAAGTGCACTCTTTAAAATAAATATTCCCAAAAGGTTTTTTTTTGTTGGTCTGCATAAAGAACACAGCTTATTAATATCGAGTGCTTCCTTTCGGCCTAACCCTATAGCCAGGCACCTTCACAAAGTGTGTGGATGCAGCTCCGGCTCCCTTGAGACTACAGGGCATCTGCATTCTAAATTACATAGATGACTGGCTAGTCATGGCCAGCTCTCAAGAACTGGCTATATGGCATCGAGATAGGCTTGGGGCTGAGACTCAACCCCAAGATAAGCATGTTTTCTCCAGTTCAGAGAATTACTCTTCTAGGGGTAATTTGGGTCTTCACTACAAAGTGAGTACAATTGTTGCCTGCATTTGTGGAGTCAATCCTTGCCACTGTAAGCAGAGTTTGTTTGGTCAGCATCTAACAGTCCTCATCCTGATGCCTCATGCAGCAGCAGCCAACGTAACTTTGTTGGGCCTATTGCATGTGAGACCATTTCAGTTCTGGCTAAAGAAAAATAGTTCCATTCCAAAAACCACCCACGAAGCTAGGTAAGGCTTCTGCCGTCAAGTTTATACTCTCTTGTATGTGGATCAGACCCTGATTTTTCATCTTAGGTCCCACCCTAGGGGTGAAATGCCATCGCAGGATTCTTACAACTGATGCCTAGTCCATAGTCTGTGAAAGGACCATCATCTCTCCTGGCACATAAATTGCCTGAAAATTAAGGCAGTGTTTCTAGCATTGAAGAACTTCCTTCCACATCTGAACGACCAACGCATTCTAGTTTGTACAAACAACACGACAGTGGTCTCATAAATCACTAGGGAGGATTACATTCGCACCCCCTGTTCAGGCTGGCTCAGCAGATCCTTATCTGGGAAGAGACCAGATGCTCTCTATCAGAGCAATAAACATCCCAGGGTATGCAAATTAGGGAGCAGATGTCCTATTGTGGCAGGGGCTAAGGCCTGGGGAGGCTCCATCCACTAGTGGTGGGGTCAATTTGGCAGAGGTATGGCCAAGCGGAAGTGGATTTTTTCACCTCAAAGGAGTCAACTCACTGTCCTCTCTGGTTCAGGCTCACTCATCCAGCTCCATTGGGGCTGGATGCCATGGTACAGATTTGGCCGAGGCTGTTGGCTCTTTGTCTCTTGGTAGCACGGTTTTGGCAGATCAGAATATGGTTCTCAGACCTAACATCTCTCCTGGACAGAGTTGCTTGGGAGCTTCCAGTGTGGAGAAATCTTCAATCTCAGGTTTGGGGGTCAATCTTTCACCTCTATAGAGCATCTATAGTCAGCCTTAGATAACAGCCTTTCTGACTGTTAAGGTAGCTGTAATATTAGCTCTGACATTGCTCAAGTGGGTAGGAGATTTACCAGCTCTGCTGTAGACCCTGCCTGTTTGGATTTTGCCCAAAACAGGCAGTTTACTGTCACGGAAACACCAGGCTTTACCCACATTCAGCGTTCACAATCACCTGAGTACTGATCACCTGCACCTGTCTCCAATCAAGGACACATTATAAGCACACACACTCCACTCACTCACTGTCTGATCTCAACTACGGAAACAGACTCTACTCCAGAACCACAAACAGAACCCATGCAACTGGACCATACTCGTCTTACTCGCCTATCTTCAGCTGAACGTCAACGTCAGCTGACCCAGGGTTTGTGCATATATTGTGGAAAGACAGGACATGTAATCCAAACATGTTCTATTCGTCCACCTATGAAAGTTTCACCACTTACTACAGCTTATCATTGTATTTCAGTTAATGCACTCATCGACTCTGGGTCAGCCGGCAATCTCAGACGACCTCTGTGATCAACTCCTACTTCAAAAAAGAATCAATGAAACCATGTACAAGATGTAGTCTATAGATGGAAATCCCATTGGCGGAGGACAAGTGACATACATTGTTGGTCCCATAAAACTACAAGTCGGTTTGCTTCACACAGAAGACATTTCTTTATTGGTTTTGAAGGGATCAACATCTGGAGTTGTACTAGGGTGCCAATGGCTCGATTCACATGACCTATCTATTTCTTGGAGTCCTGAAGTGGGGTAAGAACTGTTTTAACAAATGTTTCTCAGATTTACCAACACCCAATGTACTTAACTCTGAACTCCCAGTTTATTCTACGTCCGTTGAAAGGCCTCTGAAGAAAAGATCTATATCCATCCCTAAGGAATATGCCCACTTCTTTGACGTCTTTTGTCCGAAACGAGCCTCAGCCTTACCACCGCACAGACCATGGGACTGCGCCATCGACCTCATTCTGGATACTCCAGTACCTAGAGGTAAAATTTATTCATTATCTTTTCCAGAACAGAAGGCCATGGAGGAGTAAATCACAGAGGCACTAGACCAAGGGTATATCCAACCATCTACCTCCCCTGCTGCTTCCAGCTTTTTCTTTGTGCTGAAAAAGAACGAAGGCTTGCGGCCTTGCATTGATTATTGTGAGTTGAACAAAATTACAATTCTGTTCAGGTATCCCCTTCCTCTCATCCCTAAAGCATTAGAGCAGCTTCACAGAGCCAAGATCTTCACAAAATTGGACCTCAGAAGCGCCTATAACCTCATTGGAATACGTGAGGGGACAAGTGGAAGACGGCTTTCATCACTCCTATGGGGTATTACAAATACCTTGTGATGCCCTTTGGTCTTGGTAATGCCCCCTCCGTATTCCAGGGTTATATGAATGAGGTGTTCTGGGAGTACCTAAAACACCAGCAACACGTTTCTGGATCCTCAAAAGGCTATAAATGATAAACATCATTTATTCTTAAAGGCTGAAAAATGTACTTTCCATCAAACTTTTGTTCAATTTTGTTCAGTTCCACCTCTCTGGGTACTAGTCATCCTGGGGCCAATAGAACCCTCTCACTGCTACAAGATCGCTTCTGGTGGCTCAACATGGCTAACGACATCAGAAGGTACATGAGGGGATGCCAGGAGTGTGCTGTGTCAAGAACACCTCGCCGTCCATGGTCACACCTGGGAGTAGATTTCATTACAGATTTACCTGCCTCAGATGGAAATACGTGCATCCTGGTAGCCGTAGACCGATTTTCCAAATCATGTCGTTGATTCCCATGAAAGCACTCCCAACAGCAATGGAAACTGCAGAAGCATTATTTAACCAGGTATTCAGAAATTTCGTTATTCCAGAAGATATTGTTTCTGATCGAGGACCACAATTCATCTCAAAAGTGTGGAGATCCTTTTTCTCTTTCCTAGGTGTGACCGTTAGCCTATCTTCTGGATACCACCCCCAAAGTAACGGCCAAACCGAAAGACAGATCCAGGAGATAGGCCGATACCTTCTGCCATGGTCACCAGAAACCCTGGAACCGATTCCTCACCTGGGCCGAGTACGCACAAAACTCTCTCAGACAACCAACCATGAATCTCACTCCATTCCAGTGTGTACTCGGCTATCAAGTTCCATTGTTCCCCTGGACTGGGGGACCATCTGAAGTGCCATCAGTTAATCATTGGTTCCAGGAGTGAGAGAGTTTGGGACTCAGCTTACTAACACCTTCAAAGAGTGGTAAGACAGCATCAACTCTGAGCAGACACACGAAGAGCACCAACACCCAGATACAGACCCGGACAGAAGGTATGGTTATCCACTAAAGACATATGGCTAAGAACACCCTGTAGAAAGCTGAGTCCCAGGTTCATTGGTCCCTTTCCCATCATCAAACAAATCAACCTGGTCACATAGAAACTAAAGCTACCACCACCGCCATATCATTCATCACTGTTTCCTGTTACCACAGAGCCTGGTCCAAGAGAGGATGGAACAGTTTACTCAGTTAAGGAGATCCTGAGATCCTGGCGTCGTGGTGGCAGGCTGGAATATCTGGTTAATTGGGAAGGATACAGACCTGAGGAGAGATCGGTACCCAGGAGTGACATCCTAGACCCCAATCTACTGTCAGACAGACCACACTGCACATCCAGAGGTTCCTGCTCCCAGAGGTCGAGAATGTTGTATTATCAGTATTATCATTACCATTGCTGCCATACATCTATACAGGTGCTGGTCATATAATTAGAATATCTTCAAAAAGTTGATTTATTTCACTAATTTCATTCAAGAAGTGAAACTTCCACACAGACTGGTATATTTCAAGTGTTTATTTCTTTTAATTGTGATGATTATAACGGACAACTAGATGAAAACCCCAATTCAGTATCTCAGAAAATTAGAATATAGTGAAAAGGTTCAGTATTGAAGACACCTGGTGCCACACTCTAATCAGCTAATTAACTCAAAAATGCAAAGGCCTTTAAAATGGTCTCTCAGTCTAGTTCTGTAGGCTACACAATCATGGGGAAGACTGCTGATTTGACAGTTGTCCAAAAGACGACCATTGACACCTTACAC
>JAZGTI010020874.1:0-10420 GCA_036877585.1 Botia kubotai | reverse complement strand
TAGTATATAGAAACTATTTAAAATGAGCAGAACAGAGCAGAAGAACAAATAAATGTTGACAACCTTTTATGTAAAATTGTCTTCTTACAAACATTGTGAATCAGGGTGTTACGGAGGAGATTGCCGTCCAGCCTCCTCCCTGTTGCCAGAGGGAACCATCGCCAGAATTCTAGGTTCCCCTTCCAGACTAAATTTTACCATGATCCTTGTACCTAGGGCTGATTACTTTCTGTTTGGCACCTGTTCTCAATCAGCCGGTCTATAAAGCCCAGATTCACACACTAGTCGTTGCGATGTCTTGTTTTGCCATGTGCTACAATTCAGAGCATTTGCTTGGACTGAGTTCCCGTTGCCGATTGGACTGTTTATTGTTTTTTACTTTTTGCTGCCTGCCTCTTGTTTTTGTTACAGACATTGTTGTTGATTGTTTGCTGCCTGTGTACTCGTTTTGATTTTGTCTCGTTTTTGATTTTACTCTCTAGCATTCCTCCCGAATATACATATATATATCTAATATACCGTATTTAATAAACAGAAGGCTTCTCAATTGCCCCCATCGCGAATTGTGAAATAGATTGTGCAATCGATCTTATTCCGGGTGCTAAACCCACTAAGGGTCGTATATTTCCTCTGTCCCAACCCGAATCGGCTGCCGTGCAGCAGTAAAGAGCTAGCAAAGGGGATTATTCGCCCGTCTAACTCGCCTGTATCAGCAGTTTTCTTCTTTGTTAAGAAGAAGGACGGGGGACTGCGACCCTGTATAGATTACTGTGGGTTTAACAAAGTTACTATTAAGTTCCTTTACCCTCTTCCTCTTATCCCCGTGGCCCGAGAGCAGCTTCGTCGCGCTAAATTTTTTACTAAACTGGACCTGAGAAGTGCTTACAATCTGGTTCGTATTTGGGAGGGGGATGAATGGAAAACGGCTTTCTCCACATCTTCTGGTCATTACGATTACCTTGTGATGCCGTGTGGCCTTGCTAATAATCCCTCTGTGTTCCAGTCATTTATGAATGACATCTTCCGTGACATGCTTGATAAATACGCCATAGTCTATACCGATGATATTTTGATTTACTCAGAGTCCTTAGAAGAACACGTTAGTCCTCAATCGATTAATTCAGAATAACCTATATGTAAAGGGTGAGAAGTGTGAATTCCACACTACCAATACCACTTTCCTGGGTTATGTTATCAGCCATGAGGAAGTGGCCATGGATGACAAAAGGTTCTAGCTGTCACCGAATGGCCACTTCCCAAAACCCTCAAGGAATTACAACGATTCCTGGGTTTCGCTAACTTCTATCGCAGATATATTCGAAATTTTAGTTCTGTGGCGTCTCCCTTAACCTCCTTCACCAGACGCCAGACCAGTAAGTTAGTATGGAATAATGCAGCACTCAGTGCGTTCTAAGAACTCAAGAATCATTTCACTACCACTCCCATTTTGCGTCACCCAGATCCTGATCTACCATTCATTGTCGAGGTTGATGCCTCTAACGTAGGCGTAGGTGCCATTTTATCACAACGACACGGTTCGCCCCCCAAGATGTATCCCTGTGCTTACTTTTCGCGAAAGCGCTCTTCCACTAAACAGAATTATGATGTGGGTAACCGAGAGCTGTTAGCCATTAAGCTCACTCTAGAAGGGTGGCGACATTTGCTCGAGGGGGCTGCACATCCATTCACTGTAATCACAGACCACAAGAACCTAGAATACTTACGCTCAACCAAGCGGCTAAACCCCTGTCAAGCTAGATGGTCCTTGTTTTTTACCAGATTCGACTTTACCATCACCTATAGACCAGGTTCTTAGAATACCAAGGCAGACGCCCTTTTCCGTCAGACCGAAGTAACACCGAGGTAAGTTTCCCTTGAGAACATACTCCCTGAGAAACTTTTAGATGCCCCAGTACAGTCAACGACCCGGCCACAATTTTGCGCCTGGTCAGTGGGTGTGGCTCTCAACCAGGGAACTACGTCTTCATCTACCCTGCAGGAATCTCAGTCCTAGGTACAGTATGTGGGTCCTTTCAAAATCCTTAGAATAATCACTCTTGTTTAGGCTAGCCTTGCATTACCTAACACTTACCGTATTTCTCCCACTTTCCATATCTCTCTGCTCAAGCCCGCTGGCGTGCTGGCTGGAGGTCCGGGGGGACCGGCCCCTCCTATCTTGGTTGACGATGGACGATGAGGAGGCATATTGAGTGGAGCAACTCCTCGACTCCAGATGCCGGGGCGGCAGAATCCAGTATCTGGTTGACTGGGAGGGGGAGGAGCGCTCTTGGGTTAATGCTGGTGACATTCTAGATCCCACACTCATTGAGTAGTTCCATAGAGCCCATCCGGGGAGGCCGACCCCTCGTCCCAGAGGAAGACCCCGGCGTCGCTTCCCTCCTCGCGTCAGGAGCCGATCACGGGGGAGGGGGCTCTGTTACGGAGGAGGTCGCCTCCTTCCTGTCGCCAGAGGAAACCATCGCCAGAATTCTAGTTTCCCCCTACAGACTACATTTCCCATGATCCTCGTACCTAGGGCTGATTACTTACTGTTTGGCACCTGTTCTCAATCAGCCGGTCTATAAAGGCCAGATTCACATGCTACTTGTCCCGATGTCTTGTTTTGCCATGAGCTACAATTTAAAGCGTTTCCTTGGACTGATTTCCCTTTGCCGATTGGACTGTTTATCGTTTTTTACTTTCTGCTGCCTGCCTCTTGTTTTTGTTACAGACATTCTGGTTGATTGTTTGCTTCCTGCCTCAACCCTTGCCTGTGTACTCGTATTGATTTTGTCTCATCTACATTGCTCTGATTGCCAGTATTTGAGCATTGCCTGTACTCTGATTATCCTTTTGATTAAAGTGCTGCATATGGATCCCGCTGTGTCAGTGTCTCCGTTACACAGGGTAAGGTAAGATGTTTGTGATTTATATTTTCAGCTGTTGGGTTCAGTTTTGTGGTAAATGTCAGTTTTATTTAATAAGGCTGCATATTACATAATGTTCATTAAGCAGAAAGACCACTATATGAAATGAGGATGGTGGAGTTTTTGCTGATTTAAATTGAAACACAATAATTGCAGGTATGTATAGGTCACATATTTTTCAGTATAACACAATTAGAAAACCTCTCGGAAGAAATAGATTTTTAAATTATTTTAATTAAATCAGTATAAATCAATTGCTAGACTGAGCCATTAAAAGCAGCCATTAAATTGCAATTAGTTTTGGTGAGAATGTTGCAGTATATGAGTACGCAGTTGACAGTCTTGCTATGTAGGACAAAAGGGCGGATATATTTTTTGCCCTATCAGAGAGATTATTTTTGCCCCTTTCACCAAGGGGATGAAAAGACAGCAATGATTTATAGAGGATCTGAGGGATGACATGCCGAGCAAGGCAAATTTTTTAGTGGCCCAGCAGATGCAACTACAATTGGGTTACTCACGAAATGCAAAGGAGTTTGTTTCAACCTCACAAACTCAATCAGTCATCCTATTCCTAGAGGTTATTTTAATAACGCCACATGACAGCGATCTCTTGCCAAATCAAATGCAATCCCTATACCTTCTCTATAGTGAATTTTAGTATGAAAAACAGCATTTCTTGGAATAGTTGGAAAATAATCTCTAGAACAAGATAGGAGGATTAAAAAAAATGGATTAGACTTAAAATGATGGTATACCATCTGCATCATAATCTTTTACATAAAATTAGATATTAGGAGTGATTAAAATACGGTTACAGTTAGGATCCAGTTATGATCGAAATTCTCCTTCACTGGGTTTACTGTTAGAGCCATGTAAATTCATGTTTAAGTTTATTTATTTGACATATATTTATGTATTTTACAGACAAGTTGCATTTAAGAAATACTTTTTATTAGAATGACTGCGTTTACATGCACCCTTATTCCCACCCACCATGCGATATATAATGAGATTTAGGCAATATTGCGATTAAACTTTACTGCATGTAAACACAATACTGTACTCAAAATAACACAATTAAGCTCTTAATTGTAGCAAGTATAATCAAACATGGAGTATGCCGCGATTTTAAATCATACGCTTAAAATCGCTATAAACAGGAATTTAAACATTTTAGTCACACTTAATTCACATCTATTCCACTCTGACCAAAGTGCACATGTGCTTGTGATGAACATGGACACTTAGAAGTTTCCCCTAACTTCAAATCACTAAATTCTGTCAACACAACTTGCTCTCTAGTCTTTGCTTTTAATTTATCCAGAGACAATGCACAGTATGCAATGGCAGGGCAGACAAACCCCAACTGTACCGGCATTGCCATTACTTATATATTGATTACAGTGCAGAATAACCATAGGAACCATCCACAGAAAGATGTTTGGCATTTTATCTAAATATATTAAAAATGTGGCCAGTAACCTGAGTTTATTATTTGTGCTGTGCATTGGAATTAAAATAAATTCCTAGTGAATAAATAATAAACACTGTGTGAATTGTGAAAAAATAAATAGTTAAATACATTGTTCTAGCTATTGTGTAAAAAAAAGGTCAAATAAAAGACACTAAAAACAATGCCTGATTAAAGAAACTGTACAATGCACACAATTCAAAATCACATGTAAAGAGGTGATTAGACTATTGTCAATTTATCAATGAAAATATGAGAAAGAAAGTTAGATGACAATAAGTGATTTACAACTGCAGCAAAAAACTACACTCCACAGGTCACATTCCATCTTAACATGGCAATGCATACTTGCTTTTGACTTTTCATGCTTAGCACACATTACACTATCCAACTAACTAGATTTGACTGAACATCATTAATATTGATATTTTCTTTTATTTGAAACCATGAATTATTGACCTTACTCCCTGGTTAGAATGCTGTTAGTTGGTTAAAGGGTCACAAATAATACATGGTCCAAGGAAGCTTTGATCTCAGAACCACAGGAAACAAGTTCTTTGTTTAAAGAGAATAATTTATGAAGATTTTAATGTCTATGTTTAAACAAGCTCATGATAGAGAGTCTTGGAAAAAATGTGCATACTTGCTTTAATTACTAATAAAGCCAAACATGCTAGTGAATGTTTATTAACACTATTCACATAAAATCATCTACCTTGTGTTCTACTTCAAACAAGGCCTGCCACTGGAGTCATTAACAGCCTGTTATGGAAGCCATACAAGGACACCTATCCTTGCTCCAGCCTCTCTCTGAGGATTAGTTGACTCTGTATCAACGAGGTCACACATAATTATCATGGCCGCAATGTGCCATGCATTCTTTTTTTAAGGACACTGAGGAAAAGAGTTTCAATGGTTTTCAAGAGCCTCACCTGAGGCGCATGGCAAATGGAGGGCATTAGGATGCAGCCGAGTGCGCTACAGGGCTGCTGAGAGGAAAAATTAGGGATATGTTAAGAGCTTAAATGAGAGCAGGCTAGTACGTCAAGCAGGAAACAAGATGCAGCATGCTGACAGCTGCAGGAGATTGTATCGATTTTAGTTCACTACTTCCCGCTTCACATCTTTAATGTACACAAAAGGCGATCACTTTATGGTTCATTAATTCGGTGTCCTCTACATAGCAGGAGGCCTTGTTCAGGCTATGAAGAAAAGAACATAAAATAAAAAAAACTGCTAATGCATCAAGATTTTACTGAAATACATTAGGCCTTGGACTACCTCTTCAGCATGCCTTGTATTTTTATGTTTGTTTTTTTCAGATGGTAAGTAAATTTTTGTAGTGTGGGATAAACCTTACTAATCTAACCTTACCCTGCTCTTACTAAGGCAAATTAATTTATGAAGAACTTTAATCTTGAGGCGATCACAATCATAAAAAAACAACAAACTCTGACAGCATCTTCATAGGATTGAAAGAGTAGTGCACTGAAAATGAACAATTTTGTCATTATTGCATCATCTATGCAGCAAAAATGTTATATGTAACGAATCATTGTGTAGACCTCTCTTAATAATCTTAAATTCATAATTTGCTTCTTATATTTTAAAATATTTCAGCTCAGTATATTTCAGTGTTTGGGTTTGTAATGTCATATGGGTGAGTAAATAATGACAGAGCTTTAGGTTTTGGATGAACGATTCCTTTAACTATTGTTGTAATTCCACTCTGTATTGCAGGTTTGGTGTAAACTGAGGCCCCTGGACAGAAAGCACCCTGAGAGGCTTCTGGACTGTGCTCTGACTATTCTCTGTATTTTCTTTTTAAGGATTGCCGGAGGGGTCAGATCATTTACCACAAACAACCTCCAGAGGCTGACATCACCTTAGTGCGCTCACTATCTCTCATCAATCAGTCCCACAATTACCTGCAAAGTTGGTGAGGCTCTGCTTCTCTGACCACACATTTATCAAGGCTTTACTGAGCTACCTAGAGAAATAGTTTAAAGTGCTTGGCAGACTTTTCAACAGACCCTTTTTTCT
The DNA here is from genome assembly GCA_036877585.1 of Botia kubotai. Taxonomy (NCBI): domain Eukaryota; kingdom Metazoa; phylum Chordata; class Actinopteri; order Cypriniformes; family Botiidae; genus Botia; species Botia kubotai. The sequence goes on along the minus strand of JAZGTI010020874.1, from coordinate 3,976 downwards.
GTTTGCCAGCTTTGTGTCTGAGAGAGACACTTCTCTCAATTTCATACTCCCCATTTCCTTTTATATGACAACACAACACGGCGACACAGCAGAATAAAAGCAGCTTCATCTTATGCCCATGAGCTTGCTGTGCAGACCGAGAGAGAGAGCAAGAGAGATAAAAAGAGAGGGACCAGAGGTTTTTAAACACAGGAATCTGCCATGTTTTACACAAAGTTCGGACACTGAGCAAAGGAGGACTGTCAAACAGAATTACAGCCTCGTCTTTTCGAGCACAAGTTTCAAAACAGCTCAGTCAGAGTTGTGTGTACATGGCTTTAGGCTCCGCCAGAGATGCTAATTGGAGAGAAATGAGCTTGACTGCTGTGAATGCTGCACCAGTGACTGTGAAAAGCTATGTAAAAGTTAGGTCATGCTAACACAAAACTGAAAAAGCATGAAATAATCCTTGTTCTTTAATAAGAGTTTATATATAAACAGTATTTATCATACAAAATCATGACAAAGAGCAGTGACAGGCCTGTTGGGAGACTAATACTAAATAACCACATATTATCACAGAATCACAGATCCTTAGCAATAAAAAAAAAATTCTCTTCTCAACTTTGCAACTATATTTTTCTTCAGAAATATAACGCAACTCTTATGAAGGCAGGAGGTCTCTGTCAGGGACACAGGAGGAGAAAGAACCCATATGCAGACAGCTTACACACAAAAATACTTCCTCAAGGGGGACAAAACAAAAAACTAAGATAGAAAACTACAACATAACCAAAACACAGGAACCAGAACCAAAAAACAACTCAACAGAAACAAAAGACATAACACAAACTGGCACAGAACAGCAAACACAAGGGCATTAAACAGGAAAGGAACTAAGGCAGGTAATGAGGGAAAACAGGTAAGGGAAATCAACTGAAAACGGGATTAACGAGGAACCAATTGGGCGGGGTTGGAGAGCACATGGCAAATGTAAACAAAGGCCATGTGCTTCCACAGATGACAAAGACCCAGAACATGAGTCTAGATCCTGACTCCAAGAAACAAGAACCACAACTAGGATTGAGTCAGGATCCAGACACCATGCCCTGACACAGAACACAGGGGATGTCAGGATCCTGGCAAGAGAACTAGGAAGAACTCCAGACAAGAAGCCAGGACCCCGACATAACTGATGACAAAGACACAGAGCATGAGTCAAGATCCTGACTCCAAGAAACAAGAACCAAGACTAGGATTGAGTCAGGATCTCAACATCATGCTCTGTCACAGAACACAGAGAGAATTCAAGACAAGAAGCCAGGACCCTGACCGTCACAATAAGCCTTGTATCAAGCTTGTGTAAATTGCCACCTGAAATGCCATTTTAAAGTACTGCTACAATGTGACTCTAAGAGATAGAACACAAGGATTGCTGCATGCACAGCACTATATACAAATGTATTGAATTTCTAAGTTCAAACAACGGTTCTGTCAAATTCTATCAAATGCGCTGTTTAAGATTAAAGGAGTATTAAACATTTTTTAAAATTTTATCCAAAGAAGATATTAGATAATGTATCTTAGATAATGAGATGCTGCATCAAGTCTGTTGACCCTAGGGGGATTGTCTCCAGCGTGTACACCGTTGTCTGAGCATGTGCAAAATCACACCTATATATAGGTCAGGTGATGTAGCAATGTGCACCATAAAAACCTTAAAAGGTGCCTGCTCAATGTCATTTAATTCTATTGTCCGAAAATGTGGCAACAAGATGCAGCATCTTGTTCCCTATCTCAGGGAAATGGGTTACATACATAACTTGAGATGTTGCCTTTGTAGGGACCTCATTGCTGCATCAGTTTTATTGACGCTATGGGAAATGAGTATTCCCAATATGCCACACCTGGGGAAACCCTTCCAGAGCCTTGGAAACTGCTCAGACAATATTGAGAGACAGATTAGCCTTCATAGACATGAGACTCAGTAGTCAGGTCCAGAAGTAGATTGCAAGCAGGAGAAATGAAAAAAGAAAAAAAAAGGAACCACTCCTAAAGAAACTCTATTACTGGACCAACATGGTAGTGGACTAGGTTGATGTGGCAGCTGTGGCACCAGGACACAAAGAGTTGTCATTTTAAGGCATACACCTTACATAGTGGAGCTCTGGAACTCATAATTGTCTCAACATCCTTGGTCCTTGGAGACTGGAACCTATGGACTGGGATTCCACAGGGGCCAGACCCAAAGTTGAAGCGAAGGTGAAAGATCGGACTTCAGATAGAAGGTCCCTTTCTTCTAAGAGAGACACCAGATATAAAACAGACTCAGGCTGGCCAGAATAAAACCACTTACAAGAGGTGAACTCATTCTTGACCACCTCTGGCTAAGACTGCTGGCAGCAGAGCTATCGGATAAAAAATGTATAGACGATGCCTTATTGTGAGAGACTTGCACTGGCACGCTCCCAGAGCGGTGAGGCCCTTGACTTTGCCTTTGACATGGTTGTGAGGGTGAAACCTCTGGCTCTTGAGCCAGAACTGGAATGGCCTCATGTGGAGAGGACCCAAGGGGGTTACATTGGCTGATGCTGCTATAAGGCCTAGTAGCCTCTTAAGATGGAGTGAAAGATCTTGGTTTACAGCAGCAGAGTTGAACATACACAATTGACACATCATTTGTATTTTATATACAATGACAGGTAATGAAGATATTTAGTTTTCCAATAGTTGGACAATCTAGATCTCAATCATATTGTAGTGCGCTTTTATTCACACGTGGCCCTGTTAAGGTAAGTGAACCCACAGACAGCTTGATCCTTTTGTGTAATCATATATCTGTATAATCTTTAAATCCTTTGCGTTTGAATGGCTATATGGCAATAAAGCATGAAGCAATATTGAAAACATTTCAATATTAAAAATTGTATAAAAAAAGTTTTAAAAATCCACAGAGGCAAAATTCATATATTTCATATTATCTGTGTAATTGCATCTATATTTGATTGCATAAAATAATATACAGATATAAAATGTAAACGTTTTCAAATGTTAAATTAAAAAAAAATTGTAATTTATTTAATACACAAATTGTAGGGCTGTTAAAAAATAAAAATATTTAAAAGACAATAAAATTCACATACCTTAATTAACATTTCTTGACTGTCAGAAACATTTTAAAATAATTATGTAAATCATATTCACAAGAAAATACATACAAAATGGAATATTAAACAATATGTCACAAACCAAAGAAACCAGGAACCCAATTGCAACAATGAACAGTTTATTTATTGAGATATGAGAATCAGATCACAGTCTAGTATCATTTACATTTAGTCATTTAGCTGACGCTTTTATCCAAAGCGACTTACAAATCAGGACAGGAAGCAACTTCGATTACAATAAGAGGCAACAGTGAATAAGTGCTATACACAGGGCTCAGGTTTTCCAACACAGTATAAGAGTTGTCTTTTTTATCAACGTCGACCTCCGGAGCTAGATTGCCACAGGATATCACCAGCCAGAGAGAATGCACATCAGCCACAGAATACCACCAACCAGAAGAGCAGCCAGCAGCGTTTGAGAACGCTGCAGATGAACAGGGTGATCACCAGTTTGTAGTCGCTGTAGTAGAGTAGAAAATTAGTTTGATTGTTAATGAACAATACTGCTATCACCACCAGTAAAGGAGACGAACCACCAGTCCAGTTAAACAGCCAGCAGCGGAGTAGAGACTTGAATCACACTGCAGGTGAGTAGAGGAATTCCCAACAGCACCAGCAAACAGTCGTTGGATTGATGACAGAGACTCAGCGGAGAACCGGAGCCCTTTGATGGATATCGTTCACTGGTGAGTAACAGGTTGGTAGAACTGGTAGCGTTGCAGGTGATGGCTGATACGGGAACCGGACAAAGAGGAGAGGCAGTGCGGGAGAGATTGCTGGTGCGGTCAACGACGCGGAGACCAACAGTCCGGAGGCAGACGGGAGAGCAC
>JAZGTI010020873.1:0-10421 GCA_036877585.1 Botia kubotai | reverse complement strand
TACATTGTTGATAAGCGTTGCAAATTGTTTTGGGCTAGGGGCCCCACGGACCCCCTGCACCCCAAGGGCCCCTGGGCAGCGGCCCCGCTGGCCCGATCCGTAATCTGTCCCTGGTTCTATCGTATACAGAGGTGAATTTAATGCCCAATACCCATTCTGGAAATTAATACATCCTCTTTCCTGTTCCCAAACTTTCTTCTTTCAGACTCAACTTTTCATTGAGTGCTATATAAATGTCTACCTTTTATACCTCTATCTCACTCCTTTTGCCAAACCCTCTTTATTTCATTTGCAAATGTACCTTTTACTTCTGCGTCACTTAATGCTACTTTATCATCAGCTTGTAAATTTTTTAAAGTCTGTTTAGCTAGATGATCTGCCTCTTCATTTCCTTTCACTTCTATGTAAGAGGACTCCCACAAGAAATGAACTATTAGCCCATATTGTCTTATTCAAAATAAATACTGCATCACTTGATAAACCATATCTTGTCTTGTTATAGATACACCACTTAAACTGGTAAGAGCTGAAAGGGAATCAGAACATATCACTGATTGTGGTTGTACTTCTTCTGTCCACTGAAGTGCTGGAAGAATTGCTATTATTTCTGCAGTAAATACAGCAATATGGTCAGAAATTATTTTTGTTATTTTAATTTTGAAGTGGGGAATGTAAACTGCTGCAGCCATTATTCTCGAGTCTGGATCCTTTGAACCGTCTGTATATGTTTGTACTGCATTATAATTCTTTTGATCAATGAATTGTTGCACTGTTGAACTTTCTAACTTACTTAAATCCTTATTTTGCTTTTCTTCAGGCAACTGTAGATCAACTGAAGGCATAGGGCATAGCCAAGGAGGTATTACTGACAAAACTACAGTAGGGGCAATATTGATGTTACCTAACCCATATCCTGAGCCTCCTTATCCGAAGTTATTTGTCTACACTCATATTCCCCAGAGTTCTTGTGGCATTGCACCCATCTCTACTTGTATTGCTGTTATTGGAGATGATCGAAATGTAATGTAAATGATCTAAATGCCATGCAGCATATTCTCAGTGCTTGTGACTGAATTGCCTCCGTTTTTAATAGTTGTGTATTGGATGCAGAACTATACACCACACTGCCATATTCTATAGCTGCTCTTATCAGTGCACAAAATATACTTTTAAGAGAATGATGGAGAGCTCCTCATTCAACTCCTGCCAGGCACCGCATCACATTTGTTGCCTTATTACATTTGTCTTCTCATTTTTGTATATGCGTCTGAACTTTAATTTTGAATCTATTCACATCCCCAAAAATCTGACTACTGGTACTTGTTCTAATTTCTGTCCATACATTTGAATATTTATCATCGGACTGAACAACAGATCACTTGAGTCACAGAGGAACATAGAAACTCGTTGGCCCAGGTTTCTACTCTATTGACTGCATACACATGACTGTATACACTTTTCCATGTGCTCTACATTGCGCCCCATTATCTGCATATAAAGATCTCCCTATACCCATTTCTGAATGTCTGAAATGATCATTAATCATTCAATTAAACAGGATAGGACTACTAACACTTTCTTGAGGTGTTTCATTCTCCACTGCATATATCGGAGACAGTGCTGAAGCTACGCTCACTTTTATGGTTCTTCGAACAAAAAGTTCATCATCTAGTTATACATTCTTCCCCTAATTCCCTACCAACACTTCTTTATTTACTTGAGTCTTTCTTATTTCCAAACAGATTACAGAGTCCAGTGTGCTGCGTCCTTTCCAGAAACCACTTTGATAAGGAGAGAAAAGTTGTTCTTTCTCTATTACATATACCAATCTGCTCTTAACCATACGCTCCATCAGTTTGCACATATTAGACCTTAACGCTTTGGGTCTGTAATTAGCTGGTTGCGTGTGATTGGCACTATGACCCAATGTTTCCAGTCAGCTAGTAACTTCCCTGACTCCCATACCTTACTGAAGAGATTCAGAATAACATTCAATGATGTTTCATAACAGATATCATCTCTAGCTGGAGAAGTCTGTTTAACCTCTACTAGTGTTAATACTTTCCACTCACATTTTCCAGCCAAACTTTCAGAAATAAGTGTTAAATCCAACATTGAGTATTTCCCCTGAGATACATCAATTCTTGTATAACTTCTATCATAAATTCATACTAATCCTAACTAATTTGAGCAGAGCAATTCACCACTTCTGCTATTAAAGCTACAAATGACACTTTGTCAGTAATCTTTTCACTCTCTTGTTCTTCCAGCATTATGGTCGTTTGTGGTGCTATATGACTGGTTTTTTAGCACATGGCATTCTTTCAGCCACTCTGACATTCTGCACTATGGTCTCCTCCACAATTACAACACTTAGGGTTTACAGCTTGCCCACATTTTTCATACTTATGCTCACCTCCACATCCTGCTGCTACATGACCGTACGTTTGGCATTTATAACATCATAGCGGTGGGGGAACATATGGTCTGACATTGTAACTTACAAATCCTAAACAAACTCTCTCAGGCAAATCTATTCACGTCAACATTGATCACTACTGAGAGGCTGTCAGTCTTTTCATTATTCCTCATTGTGACATTTTTCACTGCTGCTCCAGTTAAATTACCTCTAATATTCTCAACAGAGACATCAGTTGGGAACATCAGTTGACATCAAAACTTTATACCCAATGAGAGTTTTCATTCTCAGTGCCATTTTTTGTTGCCTACTATCTTTGCAAAACAACAATAATTTACCATCCCTCAGTGTTTTAATGCTTTCAATAGCTTCTTTAATTGTTTTTGTTAGTTTCAATAAGTTTATGGCCGTAACAGAGTTTGAAACAAATTTCAGCAGTACGTTATATTCATCTTTCCACCTTTTGTCTGTTGTTTTCCCTTTTCACTGTCTGATTCTGATACCTGTTCCTGACTTCTTTTCCGATTTAGGAATGTAAAGCAACTTTCAGCCAGCATAACAAAAAATGTTTCTGGAAGAAATCATGTACTCTGCCTTTAATTTCACACAGTCATTTAAGACTGGAGCGGACCAGAATGAAATCAGTGGAACAATCGTCAAGTGAGCAGTACTGTACCACAACAGTATAACCAATACCACTAATATGTGCAGTGAGTACACTGAGAATACTGTGCAGTGAGTACACTGAGAATACTGTGCAGTGAGTACACTGAGAATACTGTGCAGTGAGTACACTGAGAATACTGTGCAGTGAGTACACTGAGAATACTGTGCAGTGAGTACACTGAGAATACTGTGCAGTGTGCACAGTGCAGTGTGCTCGGCTTCCACTTTTATTCTCAGTGTGTCTCAAACCAAAGCTTGCTGTCTTATTCTCTCAGATTCTGTATGCATCACCTACACTGTCATTCAGACATTCAATATGACTTGAACATGTTAACATGATGTCAACAGAAGACGACTTAATTTATCCCTCATTTATTCTTCATTTATTCATCATTTATCCCTAATTTATCATTTTACAGACTTCTGCATTCATGGCTTTCGGAATTATTGTTGTTATCCTTTTTAATATTAATGTGAGCTAATACGCATGTACAGTTCATAGTTGTTTTAGTTGTTTATGTTTTTCTGGGTCTTTCTCTTTAGTTTCTTAATGCATGATAACATGCATGTTAAAAATGAATCAAATGTTTTAGTACAGTATCAAACAAATGAGACCAGTATATTTTATATATATTTTTTTTAAAAAGTAAACTGTCTTATGATTCCAGACTTTTGAATTGTGTAAATTAGGAATTACTCACACATTACAAACGGTACAAAAAACACAATATAATACAGTAAAAACATAAATCAATGCACACATATAATACAAATCTTAGTCGCAGTGATTTCTCCTGCAGGATAGTTAATATCCAGTAGAGGGAGCTATATTCTTACGACAATGAGTCTTAGATTATGGCAGCAGGAAGTTGGATGCTTAAAAGTCCCAAGATTCAGAATAATTAATTCGTGATTCATATAAAGGCCCATTGAAGGTTTGTTGACTCATTTAGCAGATGGTGTAAAATCCCTTTATTTCCACCCAAAACAAGATTAAAGCGGTTAAATGTCAAAATCCTCTTACCAGCTCAAAGTACACCACAGGTTGATCAATTATTTCATTAACTAAGTAGAGGTCAGCAGCAACACATGAAGAGAGACAAATGGAATGAATTACCAGAGACTAATAACAACAACACTTTAATTAACAAATGTTTAATTACAGAGCTTCACAGTTTAATATGAACAGAATATTCTGTGTGAATGCAGCAATTCACACATGAAAAAACAAGAATATTTTTGCTTTACTTTACCTAAACGTTAACATACGAAACACAGAATACAGAGATGTGGTCAAACCTGATTTTTTAAACATGACACATGAGTTTCTAGTTGTCTTAAAGTCTTTTGCTTAAAAGCTTTACATTAGTTTTGTAGAAATATATTACATTGTGCCTACATATGAATTTCTACGGAAAATTACAATGGTACTTTAAAACTTATATTGATAAACATCTACATTACAAACAATAATAAAAACAAACAAAAACAAGCAAACTGGTGTCTGGCTATTTTCATGCATGCAGGTGACTCACCTAGGCGAATGAACTTGCACATTTGCATTAATCTACATGAAGCAATGATTTCTCTCACACAGAGACATAAACACAACATGATTTAAACGGTGAACAGATGGCGCAGAATCACTGTGCGGTTGATTCACTGATGCATTATGGGTAACACACTGCAAGTGTTTGTCTAGAGAGTGTGATATTGACACGACCCAAGAGGAAGTTACAAATGAGATTTCATAGACCTTCAGTCTCTGCAAAATAAACCCAGAGAGTTTATCTCCCTTTTCATTTTAGGAGAAACAGCTGAGGCCTCCACTGAATGTCTTGAGCTATAAAAAATTCAAACCTCATTGATCTGAACACTGTAAACTTCAGCATCACGATCTCTTAGAGGAGTGTGTGTTGTCATGTTCTTGTGTGTATCCATACAGACATGTGTGTACCATTACACAGCAGCTGTGTGTGTGTGCTGAGATCAGCTTTACCACCTGCTGCAGTGACAGGGATCTGCAGAAGAAGAGATCAGCACGACTTGAAGAGCTTAACGTCTTAACCCACCAGCTAACACCAGCAGCCTCCATCTTTAACCCCAATCCACAATCTTCACTGCATCAGCCAGGTGTTCACACAAACACATACAGAGACAAACGTGAAGACAGTCATTCTGTTCTGTGTCCTCCATGAAAGAGTTACTTCAGTGAACGTACGTCTGAACCACGAGTTAACAGCAACAACTAACAGTGTTTAACTCACACTAATCACACTAACAATATCATTAACATGATATAACAGGTCAGGAGGCTCCGCCCACTCAAGGAGGAAAACAAAGCCAGTTATAGATACCCATTCATTCCTATAGGGAAACAAAGACATATTCCAACATCAACTGTTTCAAAGCAAAAACTTTGCTTTCTTGTTTCTGCAGGTGGACCAAAAAAATCTTTGGCTTTGTAGAAATCTCTCTTTTCTGCATGTTCTTTTGTATTGATCTTCACACAATGAACTGTGGTAACTCTGTAGAGTTAAGTGGCTTTTAAGTGGCTGCTACTGCCCTGGGCGTGTTGTTGCTATGGTCTACTGGGTGTCTGTTAGGTTGCTGGTAGGGTGTTTCTGGATTGTTGCTAAGTGGTTGCTATGGTGTTCTGGGTGTCTGTTAGCTTGTTGCTAGGGTGTTCTAGGTATCTGTTAGGTTGTCACTATGAGATTGCTAAAGTGTCAGTTAGGTTGTTGCTAGGGTGTCCCAGGTGGTTTTTAAACTGGTAGCCCACCCCAGTCGAAGAGATGTGTGCATTCACTCATGGGAAAAACATCCGGATTAATTTACCAGGTAACCTTGTGCTGTTTTGTTCCTCAGGAAGAGTTCAGTTGAACTGAGGCAGGTCAGGACTAATGTCAGTTTAGACCTGAGGACTCCATTTCAGCCCCATGCCACCATTAGCCTTATTGGCCGCAGAGGTCAACAAGGGTCAATTGCTGTGTCGATTTTCTGACCCGCCCTTTTGGCAGTAGCTGGTGCTATGCCGTATTCCTGCTAGAAAATCTATTATTTCACCTCTGTTGATTTATAAACATTGAGCTTCTACATAAACACCAGCAGAGCTTTATGTATTCATTCACAGTATTTGTGTACGGTGAATATCAATGTCTTTACTGGAAGAATGTATAAATGAATCTTAACCCTTCTGAAAGGCCCAGAAGAAACATGTTAAATGGTTTTAGTTCAGTTTCATTCCTTCATGTTTTCATCTTAGAATATTTTTAATCTGTCTGAATTGTGAACATTTACATTTATTTGTTTAAAACAAATAAAAGTAATTTTTGACAAACTTGCCAGACAGCTTAATACTTTTGTTGTAATAAAACATCTAAATCACCATAATACAGGCTGATAGAAAGTGTTCTGCTCACTCATTAATGTTAATGTCCACAACCTAAATGTGTGGTGAACCACAACTTGACCTAAATAAACTGAGATAAAAGCATCAGTTTCCACGCTGGTGCTCTGTGACTTAATCCATCACAAAGTCATGGGATCCATCTTTATCAGGCCCATTAAAATTACAGCGGGTACAAACAGATCCCAGCTTGCTTACCACTCTTCCTTTAACCCGTCCAAAACACATCTCCAATGTCCTGGGAAAGAAATACCTCTGTGACCCCTGAGCGTAAAGGTCAGGGGTTAAGGAGTGCAAGCCAGTGACCTGCCCCCATTACATCAAGCATAATGGCCAGTCATTGGTCATCCTTACTCGGGGGATCAGTACCAGATCTAACCAGCAGGGGCATCAGCAAGCACCAACACTAATAAACATTACACAGGTGATAATGAAAATAAAATCACTTCATCAGTTCAGGTATGAGTTTGGATAATTATTTAACAGTGCCTTCAGTACTATGTGAAACACTTCTGTAATTATTGACAAAAAAGCATTTTTTTTGACCAGCAGGGCAGAATTATTCAAGAGCCTCACACCTGTAAATAGGATTTACTGTATGACCTTCAAACACATCAAACATCTAAACAGAAACCTACAGTACCATATACAGTACAGTACAGTTAACAAAAATAAACAGCACTTTCCATAAACAAGGTAAAATTTGTGTCCCAATATTTTTTACTAACTATTGTCTAGTGAAATGTTAACATAGCATGAAGTTTTAACATATTAAATACCTGAATTCATTAAGCAAACAGATTTCTGTTCTTTAAGAATTTTAAATCATCCTATAACTTTTTCTAAGTTATAAGTCAAAACCTGTAATTATCAATAACTAAAAACATCTCAGAATCACAATCAGAATCACAGTCAGAAACGGCTTTATTGACAAGTATGCTTGCGCATACAAGGAATTTGTTTCAGTGTCACAGGTTTCCAGTGCACAGACAACAACAACACACAGAAAATAAACATAAAAAGATGAGAATTAAAGAATACACATATATAAATATAAATAGACAAAACCACACGTTGGTACCACACTTGAATGCTCTCACTAAATGGTAGTTAATTTAAGCTTTAATTGCAGCTTGCAGCAACCATGTTACTTATTGTGATGCATTTGTTATATTATTATTTCTATTTAATATTTGTGTTTGTTTAATGTTTTGGCTGGAGATCTGGGGTTTTGGCACAACAAGGTATTTTCAATCACTTCATTTATTATAAACAAATTAACTGGATATTGAAGAGTTTGAAGTTGTATTTTGTGGTGGTTTTATAGGAAGCGTCTCACTGACGCAGCTGCAGTGCATTTAGTGCTCTGTGGGCGTGAAGCTCTTTAAGCAACTGATGGATCACCTTCCACTGGAATATATTTCTCTGTCAGCAGATTACAGACAGCAATTTGTGTTTATGACATTCCCCAAATTCACTTACCAACTGGCCTCCAATTAAAAGGTCAAGCAGGGAGGAGGCAGAGATCTCCACATCACGCCTTGTTTTTCTTACTGATAAAACAAGAAACAAGCAAGTAAGTCCTGACACAATTAGCTTGTCTCGTGTTGAGAATCTTGTGTTGTATAACACACAATGTATAAATCCTTTGTTAGTCACTAAACATTCTCTTTCACATTCTCATTCAATTGTAACCACACAGAAACACCTCAGAACATCCTAGCAACCATAGAGCAGTGCAGTTAAAATGACTCAGAGCACCTTAACAGTCATACAGCCACGCTCCACCCCGTGCCAGTCACACCCCACCCCCTGTAAGCCACGCCCAGCTCTTCACAGGGATTTTTACACAGGTAAACATCACATATACTGTGTTGTTTTCAGCAGATAATGTTAGAAAGTTGCTTTCTGTAATATGACAGCCGAATTACAACAGGCCATGTTTGAAGTGAAGCCAAAGCAAAAGATCAAGTTTCCCAGCAGTAGATTTATAAGAGATCAAACATGCTTTCTGCTGCTCTATTGTCAGTCTCGTCTCAGGTGTCAGGCTGAGCGTCTCTGGTCTTTGCTGGTTTGAGATTACATTCATGCGTCTATTATTAATAGTGTCGCACTATTATCTCTCCGTGAGCTCCTCTTACATCCAGCCTTTGTGGAGACATCGTGTGGAGAGCCGAGTGTTTGTGTGTGAGTCTGGAGCGACGGACAAGTGTGCCATGAAATATTCATCACTGTATAGCAGCAGGTTGTAAAGTGTTAAAGGTCAATAAGCATAAATACATTGACCACATCAATATGCAAAAAAGTTAAGATTTAAAGAAGTAAAGCTAGAATAAATTCTCTTAAATGTTGGTTCTAATGAACAAAAATTAATTAACATTTTTTGTATACGCAAAAGACTGTCAAATGTACAGCATTTACTGTATTTACTAAAATAATTCACATTATTAAGTAACATTCTAAGAGAGCATTTCACTTTGTTTTAATTAAAAACATTTTGTAAAAGTCTTCTGTTTAGGGAAACAATCTGAGATTTGTTCTCTTTCTGTTATCTTAGTGTTGCTGTAACTAGCAGGGTAGTTTTGTTCTAGTCAGGTAGAGACAAAGCGTATTTTGCTGCTCTTGAATTATCCACACCACAAGCAGATAGAACTCTGGTGAAACAGGAGAGTGACATCTGACCCTGCAGCGACCTGCCTATCACCTGGTCCAGGTGTGGCCATGAAGCTTCTTGTCTGACCTTCACCCTGAGAGTCTCCACCTCGCCAGCAGGGCCGTTCCACCTGCTCCAGAGAGCAGTGTTCTGTTACTGGTGTAACAAACAATGTTGAGATTGTGCTGCAGTGTTCCTCAACAAACCCATAGGTTTACAGTAGATTACTGTAACTGTGACATCACTGCAACATGGTGATCCAGGTAAAAAAATGAATCAACAATAGTAGTAACAGAAGTGTTTTAAAGATGTATAAAGATGCTTTCTTTCACATGTCACAAAAACATTAAGTCACATGGTAATGCAATTACTGTAATTACTGTAAAAAGACGACAGCTTGACGTTTCTTCTGTTCACATTCTCACACTTAAGAATGAAACGCTTTATTTAAATTAAATTTTTTCCTAGTTCTGTAAGTAATTCTGATGTCACACATTTTGTTTTGGTGAACAGAATTATATTTTCAATATATTGCCAATAATGCTAATACTGTTAGCATTTTAGTAGCATTAACATCTTGCTGGTCCTTATGTTTTTTTGAAAACACAAGAGCAAAGTGTAACTACTGTAAGTGTAGGATGTTTAACTCAGCAAACATTCAACTAACAACCGCACATGCAGAGGCTAGATGTAAAAACGCAAACACAGAATGTAAATATAAGTTATAGCTGCTGCTAACCATGAGCATTAGCATTACCTCAAAGTGTGGATGAGCCAGGGAACTTATGACACAGGCGGAGTGTCAGGAAAGAATTCACAGGAGCATCGCTCATAATCTGTTAGTTGTTCAGAGAGAGAAAGTCATCAATATGTTCTGAGTTCATAGACAAGAAGATATATACTATATATATATATCTTATATATATATATATACCATATAGAGTACTATATAGAGTATATATAATAAACCTAAGCCAAAACTTTGATTTTATGGCATATTCAATGTATAAACTTAGCTAGATGCAAATGCTTAAATGATACTATATTGACACACCTGTGAAACACCTACAGATGTGGTCCATCACCCCCCAAAACCACGTGACCACAGCATGATGAATGCATGGCTGCTATTGATCACCTCACTTGATGGATGATGCTTCTTCAATGACTGATGGGCTTTTGGTGAAGGTGCCAATAAGGGCTCGGCACGGGGTGGAGTCTCAGCCGACAGCATAATGCCAGAAGACTGGCCTTCAGCAGCACTCGCCCCGCCT
>JAZGTI010020871.1:0-10422 GCA_036877585.1 Botia kubotai | reverse complement strand
ATGCATTCATTTTTATTTAGCAATGTTTTCTGTGAAATCTGTACTGTTATGTGGTGTATTACTCATTTAAGCAGGTCAGATGTGTATTGTTGTGTGCTGTGTATCGCATGTGAATGATCACAGTGCGTTTAAATGATTTTATTATGCTATGACTCCTGTATATGTAAATCTGTTGTGATTTCTAACCTTAAAGGGCACATGCATGTCTGAAAGCAGCGGTCCTTCTAGTTCCAGCAGTGCAGTCTGGCCATCAGCTCCTATAGCAACAATTCCCTCAGCCACCTCCCCACAGCCCTCCTCAGGCTGAAGCACTTTTGTAAGTGTGTCAAAAGCCCTGGACAAAACCAAACATGTCAACACAGCCTCCAACCACATGACCTCCAGTCTTATTACCTAAACCTGGAGGAGTTTTCTTCTGTACCGTGTGACATCATTCTGCTCTTCTCGCTGAATGTCTGTCATAATGCTGTCATCGTTGCTCATGGTCTCCATCCCTGATAGGTCGGTGCTGCTGTCCATCATCTCACGACTTTTGCTGAGGTGACCGAGAGACGTGACCACGTTGGCCAAAGTGCCCAGATCACCCTGACTGGAATCATTCTTAAGAAAACATCAGAAACACATATGAATATTTATAAATAGATTATTTCTCCAACAAAAATGCGAAAAAGTAATATTTTTATTATCAAATGATGTATCTGTAAGTGTTTCTTACCTGATCTGGTGAAGAAGGAATTAAAATGCTATTGTCGAGCTTGGAAAGCGACTGTTGGATATTTAAGAGCATGTTGGAGTCCAGTAAACTGGTGGACCTGCGATTAAATGCAGAATGAGGATTTGAAATGCAAAAACAGGCAAGTTTAAATTTTTGATCCTGTCTGTGATGATAACTGATAACTTCCAAACACACACACACACACACACCTGGTGGCCTCTTTATCCCTGACAAATGTTGGCATGGCAGCGAGAGGGCTGCAGAGGTTTTTGCGGATGTAGATCTTTTCAATGGAGGGTGCGCAGTTGGCTGGCTTCTCTCTCGACACTTCCACTGGCTTCCTCTCACACTGAACAGCTGTTGGGTGCGTTTCACCATTATTCATTCACACTGTATTTACACTCACAACTTTACTACAAAACAAAAGTACTTTAACCATTGTAGCACAACAAGTAACGCCAAAACTGTGCAGTTAAAAAACATATTCTATTGTTCTTTAAAATATTAATAGTAATATTGTGCAGTGTTTCCAGCAGGAAGCAAAATCAGAATGTAGGAAGGCCACAATAATTGATCTTAATTATAAACTATAAAACAAAACAGTTTTTGTAACATCTAAATAGGTCAGTAATTATAATGTATTTGATCTCAACAGTTATTTTCTAATATGCTGAAAAGAATGTTAATGAAACAAGTGCTAGATCATGCACTTGTTACTATGATAGCATGCCACAGATGCAGTCTATGGAGATTATGTTATGTAAAGGGATTTCACCTCTGAAATCATGTGACTGGTGCAGATGTGTGTGTTTTCGTGTGTTGGTAAAGCACTCACAGTCTTGTTTCATGCCGAGAGCCATGCAGCGCTGCAGTCTGCAGTACTGGCATCGGTTGCGATGGTGTTTGTTAATGACACACTCTCCAGACCCGCGACACGTATACACCAGATTCTTCCTGATGCTGCGCTTGAAGAACCCCTTACAGCCCTCGCAGCTCACTGCTCCATAGTGACGACCTGAACTCACAGATTTCATAAATGCTTTATATCAAACATTTAAACGAAGCTTTTTTTAAAAAAGTCACATTTTCTAATCAATATACATATACTTGTTGAAGGGTGCAATAAGCAGGATTTTCGCAAAGAAAATAAGGTATGGACTCTCAAACCCTCTCAATCCTTAATTATGATCTACTAGAAGAGTGTGGTTGTCTTTGTGTCTACAGAAATGCCTGAATTTGCTTTTGTTATTGTTTTGGGGTGCTCGTGACATTTCTGGCACTTTGTGGCCAGTGGGTAGGTAGCCCCCAGCCAATAAAGCCATGCAGGAAAGGGTCCAAGATGAGAGACCAGTCAGAATGTTGTGTTTACAAACAGCAACTAAATATTCTGCAGTGCACACCTTTAATAATAATTAACCACAATCAATTTTTTATTATATACATGTAATAGCTTATATAAATATATAGATTGCTGTGTGCCTGGATGCTGGCTGATCAATACAGCTTCCAGCTATGTAACATACGCAGGATAGTAACAGCTATGAGAAGAAAGACTGAAGAGTAATGAAGAGTAATGAAGAGTAAACTGTTCACTGGCACTGTTCATTTCTTATAGAACTATGCCACTTCAGGATTTTCTTAATACATTTGCTTTTCAACCATTACTGTATATTAAAATAAAAGCCTCTTTTACACAGTAATCCTGGTAATTTACCAGCAAACCACCAGAATGACTTTACTGGTAAATACACAAATGTCCGTTCACAGAAGCAATGGCATTCTCTCAACTAAAATCTGTCTTACCTGAGGCCTTGTCTCCACAAACTACACAATACTCCACTGCAGCCTTTGCAGGGCCCTGCTCTGAACCCTCTGTGACAAACTACAAAATAAAACACAACAGTATTTTGATAAACACCATAGTACTAAATGGTTACAAGCCTTGTCTACCATGGTACTCTAAGATACTTCTGGAACACAGTGGTACTACAATAGTACATTTTCCAAAAACAAACAAACAAACATGGTATTAGCATTAATTGCCACATATAGCATTATACAATTAATCTATTAATTTAATAGATTACTTAATTTTAATAGATTACTTAACTATTTTTTAAACAAACAGCAACTTAAACAGATAAATTACAAATACTTTAATGCAATCTATTACAAGCCATCACATCGCTAATCACAGAAGAGCTAATAATGCTGCATTAATGGGATGTCCACAGGTTGTCTATATAACTATGCCTGTTTACCTGGATCTGCTGTCCGGTTAGCTCAGGTGATGCAAAAAGTAGTTGATTGACAGCTGATCCATCCGCAGAGGTTAAGATGACCTTGGCAGGTGAGTTTTCCTGTTTAATGAAGAGCTTCTCCTGGTTGGGGTAATCCAGGTTAGTTAATATGAACTGCTGTTTGCCAGCTCCAGCTTGATCGATGGCCGTGACTATTTGCACTTTCTGAGCCAGCTGCTGTTCCGTCACAATCTGAAACACACATATGTAAACAGAGATGATCACATTAGAATCGAGTCCCATTACATTTACAACAATGTCTGCTAATGCAGTGTAAGTCACCTGTAGGCCTCCATCTGCAGACACCAGCTGAATTCTGGGACTTTCTCCCTCCATGATACCAAATTTTAAAGGTGTATGTCAGAGCCAATGCCCCATCAGCCACACACTCACCTGTAAAAAATAATACTCACAAAACTCACTAACAAAACCTACACATTCCTTCAATGTGCCCCAAATATTTCTTGGCATCCTTAATTTTAATAACACAACTCTCGGTTCAACATTTTTTTAACTTAGGGTATTATTCATTAACACAAACTGTGCAGGACTAGTGACACAAACAAGTTTAATACTTATGGTTGGGGTTTGTTTAGAAAAATAAGAGCAACAAATAACAGCTTGTCAATGCATTTAATTAGGACTTCTCCTATTGGGTAACTGCAATAATATATTAATAAGTTAACATTACATACGATAAATTAATTCTACATATTATCAGATGTTCTGGTTGTGAAGTCTACAGTGCAGATCGGATTAATTCATATTTTGTATGACTAATACTGAAACATAAGCATCTGATTAGCGGCGGCTACATTAGCTCACCAGCCATAATAGTGACTTGAGTTTTTGTGTTATTCTAAGAATCTGTTGGCTTAAAGGTGGTAAATAAGTGCGATCTTGTGTGATTGACAGTTATAGGGTCAGTAACTCATGTTGTATGTGTGTGTCTGTGATCCGGGAAGATAAAGTTAGAGCTGTTCCTGTAGGTTAAAGGTCATGATTGAAGGGTTAAAGCTTCACACACATACACAGACGAGTCTTCGCTACACCAGGTTCACGCACATGGAATACAGAACAAATCCTGCGTCTACACATCCACTTCACTGAAGGACTCGTTCATTGGTCCGATTAATCATTGTTTTATATGTAATGTATGTTTGTTGTGCTCATTAGAATACCGATAACAGGTAGCTGTAGCGTTAGCCTGCTAAAACACATAATATCCGCCTCGAAAACAACAATGGCGCTTGTTAGATGCCATAATATTTATAATAAGCATTTTAAGTAACCATAAAAGCTCATCTGACCAAATTAATCCCAGAAAATCGCTTGTCGCAGTTGTTCTGCGTGATGCTAACTGCTAGCATGCTAACTCACGTTAGCAGGCCGGCTAACAACAACGCGTCTATTTCCCTAAATTATAAATCCTAAACAATTGCTACACATAATGTGCGATTTGAAAACGTAAAGGCAGTATGTCTTACCCCGATATCCTGTGAAATTACCCAAACACGGTGTTGTTTTTGTAAATAATCGTAATCTGGCGGCTCGGCGCAGCTACAGGAGGTCAGAGTTCGCGACCCGCTTAGAGGAGACAGACACAACTGCGCGTGCGCATACGAGCCAAGCAGTCAACGCTGTTCGGTAAAGATTTAGCTTAATTTTACTTATAACTGGTATGTTTAACTAGATGCTACGTTTCTTTGTACGAGTGCACCAGTAAAAAGAAACCAAACGTTATCCATTTAATGCCAAAGATCCATCAATTTTGTCACCTAACTAATGGAAATAAATAGTCTGTATTATTAATATATTAAATGCATTATTAAAACGATTTAGCGGCGGTTTCCCAGACAGGGATTAAATTAATCAGCGTTAGGTTAATTCTGCTTAAAGGGATAGTTCACCCAAAAATTAAAATTATTTTGTCATTTACTTACCCTCATGTCATTCCAAACCTATTTGACTTTTTGCTTTAGATGATAATTTGAAGTATGTTGGCAACCGAAAAACAGTGGCAACTATTGACTTATAGACACATAACCACTGAGATATTTTTTTCCCAAAATATGTTTTTTGAATATCAAAAGTCATACAGGTTTGGAATGATATTAGCGTGAGTAAATGACTGAAAAAATATATTTTTTAAATTTAAAATAAATCCAGACTAAAAATATTTCTGAGACATTGCTTGGCTTTAATTAATTAGTTATGGTCTAGGGAGTCACAGACTAAGGTAAATAAATGTCTTAATTTAACTAGTTCACATTAAGGTTTACTCCTGGTTTAATCTAAACCCAGCCTATGAAACTGGCCCTAACATTCTGTTCTGTTTTCAAAGTAATTATCTGTGCAACGTAGATTACACAGTTAAAGCATCTGAGGAAGTTAATTCAATTCTTAAAGCACTTTCTGTGTGATAACTGAAAAGTGTGTTTTTGTATTCGCTTTAAATGATGTTTTCAGGAAGTACTTTCCTTTTCCATGGTCACTTTTCCATGACCTGGTCGAATTGAACTCTAACACTATCAGCTCCCCTACTATCAACACTGTAGCCTGTCCAAAGGTATAATGATACCCCAATACATAATAGAATATATTCGGCTTTAGACAATGTAATTACCGGAATTATTTGTTGAATAGATTTTTTAAATCTTTAAAATCATTTTCATTTCATAGAATGACCTTTTTAATATGGTATGCTAAAGAAGTCATTTTTCATCAAGATTTACCACATACCATGCACACACAACTGACAGTACGTTATTTCATTACATTATTTATTAAAAATTATTTGAACTTTACATGTATGTTGGGGCACAGCCTACTCCCTTGAAGTCCTCAGATATTAACAAATTAAATTAGCATTTAAAACATTCTGAATTTTGGGATGCAACAGTAAACAACCAGTGCTGTGATAATCGGACATCTCAATAGCAGATTATATTTTTCTTTACAGTGGAGCACTTGGTAAACAAGCATAATGCATTTAACAGAACAGTGGTGTATCTAATGTTTATCAAAATCAAAACACTCGAACAAAATGTAAACAAACATCCAACACACAAAAGTGATAAGAATGGAAACTAAGGCAAACAAATAATGACCCATTTTGTAGACGTGTTGCACTGTAAACAGTGAAAGATCAGTGACTTGCTCTGCTTACAGCTGATAGAGAACCATCATCTTCATTGCTATTGGTCAGAGTGTTAGGAGACATGATTCTGATCAAGGTGCTTTAGAGTAATTAACGCAAAGATGTGTTAAGTCTTTCCCTGATAAGAACACTATTTTTTCTCCCTCTATTCACAGCTGGTGTGTTATAATCTGTTATACTGAAAGTTAAAACAGTGCTTAGTCAGCCAGCCTGGCACTGTGTCTTTACCCATAATTCATTGAGGGTACTAAACATCCTTAACTATTTTAAATACACCAGCATTATATTACCATTTACAACATATGTACACAGTTATGTCCAGTTATGTCCAGTATATGTTTTAAGATATCAGTCAAAAGGCCTACTTTGTACAAAAGTTTTTATAAAAGGTTTAAGATTATTAAAATATTTGTATAAAGGCTAATTGTAAAACAAAATCAATGAGCCGCACTCATAAAACATGAGCAGAATGAATTTCTGTAGCATTAAGCATTCATAAAACCATTCTAACTGTCACATTCAATTTTTGAATCTTTCATAAAACCCTTTTAATGTAAATTGAAAGGGAATGTGACCATTTATGAAAGACTAGTTTTATGGATTATTTTAATTCGTCTGCTCGTGTTTAATGAACAAGGTCTGGCTATTTTTTAAGTCTTCTTTTCCCAAGCTTTCACAGTTGGATCCAAAATCTCCCATAATGCACCATGTCAGACTGCACAACAGTGGCAAAGGTGCGCCCTGGCTCCTGACATTCCCTGTCATACTTCCTCATACACATCCAGACTTAACTATGAATCACACTTCTGACGAATCATTAAAACCATTAGGCGACAAACTAAACTGATTGAAACAGTATCCATAATATAATTCAGGACCATACTCATGTGTTCCAGAATATAGTGTTCTGACAGTGGGCTAGAACATGGATTTGGAATTAAATATAGTTCATATGTAAACTTGATTTAAACTCAATGCTCTGTGGGCTGGTTTCATGATAATGTGAAGCACTGAAGGGAAACAGCACAGTGAGGCGGACAGCACAGTGAGGCAGCGTTTCTTAAAATTTCATTAAAAACCAAATTATGGATTAATACCTCACAGAAATCCAGTCTGGTGGCTTGTGATAGACTAATACATCTATAAAACTACATCTACCAGCATTCTTTGCTTCAAACTGGGCGTGGATTTGTGCATCCTCAGCACGCCCACGTCTAGAGTGGAAGGCCAGAGGGAAACCCAGATGAGCACCATTTATTGATCACATTTAATCCAGTCCAGAGCAGTCAAAGTATCATGGCCTCCTGAAACGCCTCGATCCATCTGGAGAAGAAGAACATAATTTGTTAAGCTCAAGGAATCTTTGATTAGGTGTGTGTATGTGTTTAGGCCCAAAGAACACTGCAAGTAAATGAATGAGACGATGTGAAATTTATAACAACGCAAGCCAGCATCGCAATCTCATTGGTGCCACAGGGGGCGCTATATCAGAGCTGTGCCAATACAACCTTATATTGCGATCTTGCAGTTTGTATTGCTCAGTCACTTCTGTGAGGCATGCAAGAGCATTCATTGCATAGTTTTACTCTGTCTCACATGCTAGGCCAGTTAGTAAAATACAGCTTTATGCTAAAGACAGAAACAACAGAGGACCCACTTAAGGTCTTCTGTAATACAGCCAAGAAGTTTTTCAGGTCAAGAATCATTGTGTGGATAAAGATATGGAGCAGTGATCCCTGTTACATGCTGTATAAATCTCAGTGTTGCACTCAGTGTAAGCCTGATGTAATTAACCGAACCAGTTTTATTTATAGCTGAACAATACATTTAGCAGACACCTTGAACTGACTTATAGTGCATTCTGTGTCCCATAGATTTCCTCTGTTTAATTAGGAATGACCTTTAACCTTGCCGTTGCTAGCGCCATGCTCTACCAGTTTCACTACAGGAAAACTACATAGCCAGTTTAACTGATCTGGTATTTTAAGGTAACTGTCTTTCTCCCCTGAATACAGATGTTTGATAGCGCTCAATGTTTCTGGCATTAATATGTTCGGTGTACCTCTGAGCTGTGGGAATATCTTCTGCTCTGAAGATGTAATAAAGTGTGTTTTTATGGTAGAGTTTGAACTGCAGTTTTTGAGCTGGTCCTGTCTTCTCCTCTCGGAGGAAAAAGCCCAACAGTGGCTGACTCTCCAACGCTGCAACATCCTGACAACACACACAATCGTCGTCACATGAGTGTCATTACATCATATGCAGTGGAGCAATGGGCTACTAATCTAACTACATTTTACAGAAGTGTAATAGTAGCTCATCTGTTTTTAAAATAGAACCTTCTCTCATCGCTTTTCTGCTGTGTAGCTTAAAAATTCACTCATGCGTTCCCAAAATTCCTGGTGCTGTTTCACATTTTCTTGTAGTTACAAACATTTTACTACATACCAACTAAATTTTCAGTTTCATTAATTACAATGGGAGCACAAGTTTCATCACATTCATAACTTGTATTATAAACAGTGTAAAACAGTCATAAAATAGCTTTTTAATTGTAGTTTTTATTAGTTGTATTTAGAGTTAAATTTACGTTTGAATCTGATTCAAGATCCTGATTGTTTAAGCCATACAAACAGCACTTTAATCTGATTAATGATTCAAACATTTTAATCATTAAAGTAAAATGTTGAATTAAAGGTAAAGATGCTATTAAACAATATAATGGTATAAACTAAACATAGAATTCTAATAAAACTACAAGCTTTATAACAATAATCAAACCTTTCTTTAGTGTTAGTGCAGTTAAATGCTGTTGTGCCGCTTATATAAACGAGGCCTTTTTTACGTTTTATTAATTTAATTTGAATTAAGTGTTAATGTTTATTGCATTTTCCCTAATTAAGATCTATACATTTTATATACTATAATCAACTTTTAAGTAAAAAATGTTTTAATTTTAACTTTAACATTTATTTATAAAAACTATTTGTGAGTAGCTAGTAGTGTTGCCAACTACAAATGTGTAGCGTGATTGAAGTTTAACTATGTAGTTAACTTAGACTATTTATTTTTTATTACACAAATATGAACAGCATACTTCACTAGCGGCGTAAGTATAGAGGACTTTGTTCTTGATGACAAACCACAGTCTCTTCCACGGTTTCTTGTGCCCTTTGGATCTCTGCAGATATCCACTCATGGAGGAATTCTCAGTGTTGGCAGACACCTAAGAGTGAGATTATTAAATGAGTCATTTTAATAGTTACATATTAATATGAAACAATCGTCGTTATTGATACAGTCTGCAATACAGTGACTTAACTCAAGTTGAAATGTTTGAAACTTTGTACTTGTGAAAGTGTAAGTTCACGGGTAATGATACACATTGTTTGCTTTTAATCATTCGTAATGCCTAAATGGGTCCAAGTTCACACATTAGATGACAATAAACCTTTAGCAATTTGGTGCGATGTGTAAAATGTGGCCTATGATTTCTCGGTTAATACACCTGCAAAACATTTTGTTTCCTTGTATGGCAACAGCAACAGAGAACGGAACAATGTCTGGTTGGAAGCAGAAATATTCCACTCTGACCAGAGGGCAGCTAAATAACGCTGTGTAGCGCTGCAAGCCAATTGCATTATGGGTAATGTAGTACTGCAGGTCACCTCTTTGAGGGCTGAAGGAATCTTCTTATGTTTTCTAGAAAAAGCAAATGTTGAACTCCGCCCACTAGGGGAAACGGTCACATCGGATTGGTCACCTAAAAGACAAAATCAAAACGTCAGAGTAAAAGTGTGTCCAATAAGTAATTTCTGGGAAGCTCCAGGAAATTGTAATCATTTCATTACTCTTCGTGAATTTTCGCAAGTAAAATGGAGGTGTTTCTGCAGGCACAGAAGAGGAATGAGGAGGAGGAAAGGATGGAAGCCTCGTACCTTTGTGCTGTAGTTTAATGTAGCAGTGATCACACACTCGTGCTAGCTGATTCTTCAGGTATTCCAGGTAATACTTATTAGATGAACAAGCCTGGCACACCACCTGTCACCAAAACACAATCACAATCAGTCAGGCCTATTTGTGCATTTGATGAACAAGCAAAACACAGTTGTGTTCTGATCTCTGACCCGTCCACAGGCACGACAATGATGGCGTCTCCAGGTGAGTGTGAACTCGCACGTGCAGATCATACACATGGTGGTTCTTAAATCTGGAATCCAGATAGGAGCTTTAGAACCCAGTGGTGGACC
>JAZGTI010020869.1:0-10423 GCA_036877585.1 Botia kubotai | reverse complement strand
TGATGTAGATGAGTCCATGAGAAACGTCAAGTCTGGTCCTTGAATGAGTTCAGGCTTTGCTTTATTTTCGGTATTGAGCTCTCTGAGGTATGCAACGTTATTCTGCTGGAATATTCGCACAACCATCGAATGCTTAAAAGCCTTTGGTGTTTTATGAACTACAAATATAGAAATATTCCATCACATTCATAACATAACCCACAGATTTTAACAGAAAAACAATAAGCGGTCCTGTCAATTATTATAGATAATATAATAAATAAATGCTCTATAATATTTAAGGAATGCTATAGCCTACATCATTTTCTCTAAATCTACTAAATAGTTGATGCCCCAAAGGGCCATATACATCAAATTGGAAGGGATCTCCAGTACGTGGCTTGACTTGTATGAAACACAGTCGGTATGTGCTGATCAAGCATGGTTAACAATGAAAGATTAAGCTGACTGTATGATGAATAAATGAGCATGACATCGCTAGTTACTTACGCCTGTGTGTAAGTTTAACGTAGCATGCTTGTAAACAGTTATCTAAGGTGAAGAACTTATATTGTATGTAAAAAAAGATTATGCGATACAGTGTATGTGTTTCGGGTTATGATATAATTATGAAAGGGATCCTTGAACGGAAACATTCATTTAAAACTGGTGTACTTTTTCCAAAACCCCAGTCCTCCACTTCACGATCATCTTGCTGTGTGATCAGCGCAATCGCTTAATAATTCATCTTCAAGACCCCAGACCTCATCACCACATGAAACACTGTTAATTAAAAGACAGATTTAACTCAATAAACCAGGCAGTTATCCAGTATGTATTTCCCGCACGATGAAACAGCAGCCCGTCGCTGCGACGCCTGTCGGAAAACACCTGCAAGTTTTATCCAGCTTCCCGATAACGCATGGCTCCACAATTGCCTCTGTAACGAAGCCAATTTAAACAAATATATCCAAACGAACTCTTCAACCGTCCCAAAATACAGTTAAGAACAACTTCACCTCCTTTCCCGTCACGCTGTCCCTTTTTTCCAGGGATCTTTACAGCATTTTTTGCAAAGCTGGTTTGCAGAGTCTCTACGGTGGGTGCAGTATCACCAGCAGCAGCAGCATCATCACCAGTTTCGCCTTAGCAACGAGAGGGTTGACCCGCGGGGATTGACAGACCGCACCCACCAATGGCGTTCGTCCTTCCAGACAGTTGGCGCACGAATGGACCAATGGGAATCGTCGTATTGTTCCTGAAACTCGGGGTGAGAGTTGACTAGAACATGTGGTTAGACATGGCTGCGCCCTACTGGCGTTGAAGACCGTGACTAGTGCACGGAAGATAATTGTAGCATAACGTTTATGTATATATTTTATATGTATATAGCGTTTATTTGCGGTCCTAAAATGTAAAAGTGTTAACATCTGCAAAGGGGACTTACAACGTGCTTTATCATTCAACCATTAGACATCAACAGAGGTAAAAACAAAACAGGTTTCATCAGATTCAATTTCTGATACGTCTGTAGTGCTGTATGTCTTTCGCAAAATATTTTTAAAGACATCGCGTGTTAACATTGCAGGCACGCGACTAACACCTATAATGTGGAGTTCATATATNTAAAGGTTAGCATGTGCAATCTAACAATCGAGTTAAAATATCTGTCATTGCTCTTAGATCATGACAGACGATACGGTATCTGTGGAAGACACAGGCCAAGGTCAGAGAGTGACCAGGGCAGTGATTATAGAAATGTTGACCAGAAAGTTTGAAAGGCTACCTGATATCGACAGGTAAGTTGAATAACAATCACGCAGAAGCAACAAGTTTTTGCCACTGAATTAAGCTAATGCATGTTGTCCGTTTTCATTCCATACAGAAAGTTGTTTTCATACGGCCCTATATATTTGGCTGGCAACGCTGGTTTTGCTGGCTTGATTGCCAATAGCTTTTACCGCCGTGCACTCAATGTCACCCAAGGACGATTTACTTCCAGTCTTCCTATGGCTGTTCTTCCCTTTCTGACAACCGCAGCTCTATACACTGCGACCATTACAAACCCCTTAATGTCAGGTAGGACTTTACCACACAACTAAGTTTCCCATTGGTCTGCATTGTTTCACAGTATTAAGACTGTCTTTTGTTGTAGGGGACCTGAACTGCCCAACATGCACCCTGATCAGAGGGGCATTGGTAGGTGTGGTTGGTGGGGGAATATATCCTATATTATTGGCTTTACCCGTCAATGCTGGTCTTGCTGCCAGGTATGTCCTCATTCATGTTTATACATTCATTACGTTTACAACCGTATATCTGCATTAAAAGTGATGATCCCCTATTGTCTTGTAGGTACAGTACCACACCAATGCCAGAGAAAGGAAATGTTCTGCGTTTCTGGATGACCCTCAGCAAGCCTATTGTACAGAAAATGTATGCTGCTCTACTGCTGCAGGCCTTGTTTGGAACCTACCTGAGCTCTAAACAGTTTGACATCTACCTGAAAATGCTAAAAATACCAGATTCTGACAGCGAGGTTCTTCATGATTAAGGCAATACTGATACATAAACATTGTAATTACTTTATTAAGTGAAACATCTACATACAGTGCTGCGATGCTAATAAAGTTGTGCTTTTCTTTTGATTATTCATCAACAATAAATTATGCACCTATATACTATATATATATATATATATATATATATATCATTGCCCAAATATGGCTTAGAATAAGGATTTACCAACATTTCTAAATAAAAGTTGGATGCGAAGCAGTTTCCAGTAACATTTTTCCATTATTGTAACGGCTAACGTGCGGTTTATTGCCCAGTTATTCCACCATAGCTACAAAAGGTTTGCCTATATAAAAAAAAGTGGCGATTAAAGTGGATAAAAAGTGGCGTGTCAAACTATTAATCAATAACCAGTCAACAATCATCAACTGAAAATTAATTGGGCAATAACTAAGTTTTTGAACTTTTTGTACAACGTGTAACACTACACACAAACTTTTTTCCCTTCATATTCAAACCCAGTTGATCATCACTACTATAATCAACCAAAACAGTTCTGAAAATTAAAGTTTTCTATAACATCAGTTTTTAATCATGCCAATTTGTAACGCCATAATTTGGCCAAGTTGAAATCTGGAGTTATAGCAATATAATAAACATTTAACAATATTTCTAATGTTTCAATGTACATTTACGCATTTGGCAAACACTTCGATAGCAACTAACAGTGCATTCAAGCTATACATTCATCAGTATGTGTGTTCCTTGGAAATTACCAGTTGAGCTATACATGAACACAATCGCATCATTCCAAATCTGTATGACTATTTTGCCTCTGGGGAATACAAAAGCTATTTTAAAGTATGTTGGCAACCACAGAGGTGGCACCTATCGACTTCCATTGTATGGATGCAAAACCAAGATGTTTCTCAAAATATACAGAATATACAGGATGAGTAAAAGATGAAAAAATCATTTAGGGTGAATTTTCCCTTTAAATCTTGTAAACAATGTTCATAAATTTAAGCAAAAAGCTTCAACATCATTGGATGTTGCCTAGACAACTGCAGGTAGTCATTAGTGACTTATCTGATAATCATAACATCAAAATTGCTTTTTTTGGTCTAACGAAGATTTGTGCACACAGTTATGCATTTCAGAACTGCTTGGGTTGATTTGCAACACTACAACAGTGCTGTTATTGTTAGCAAAGACCAACATTGGTCTTTATCAAACAGACCGCCTGTGCATTTAATGCTGAAAATTAAAATCACCACCATCACCACTCTTTATCCACTTTGAAGACAGGAAATAAGACTTGTAGAGAGTGAAGAAATGGCTATCTAAAAGAGAAGGAGAGTATAGTTAATATCTTTATAAAAACAAAGCAATTTACATTATTCATGAGTGTTCAATCCAAATTTATTACATTTTATTTTATTTCCAAATTAATACATCTCACACATGAAATCTTTTTCATACATTAAACAGCCTTTAAACAACTTGTTTTTGAATATAACATTTCTCTTATGATCTTGATTACCATCAAATTAATTCCAAGTGCTTGTCCAAATCAAGATTAATTACATGTGACATGTTACATGTGACTTAGTTTTTACTACTAACAGTTTAACACTTCAGATGGTAAATAAGCATAACAACTGACATTTTAGGGTGTGATAAGAGTCAGTAAAAGCTGTAACTTACAGGGTTTCATGTACTACTGTAATAAATTTACCAGGCCATGATGCAAGCTGGTGGTCCCGACTCTTCCGCTTTTCCCACAGCAAAATCCACTTTAGCATAAAGAAAAATAAGGATTCTACATGAAAAACATTCTTTAGAAAAACAGCGATATTTCACAAAGGGTTGATTTGTTTGTGTGTTGAAATCAACACCAATGTTTTAAGCACATCATAACTAATATATATATACTGACAGATAAAGTAAAGCTAAGCCGATACCCTTTTTGAAATATCACTTATTTACATTTTTTTTAAACAATTACGCTTCCACTTCCTTTATGGGTTTAACATTAGTTTGAACTGAAATTACATACTACAGATCTTTGTGTAATCCATTAAACATCCAAAATATGTAACTCAAAACACATCGCTTATTTTTATAATATAGCATCTATGCTTTGTAATTATACCAAGAAAACAGAAATGAAAAACAAACAAACAAAAACCCTTAAATTTATTTACAGTTCACATTGTGCCTTGCTTGAACTGGCAAAAAACATTGTCTTCATCTGGCACTGCCTGCATCTTAGGAGTTACCCTTTCTGTGCAGTCTTCTATATCTTGATCCTTACCATGGATTCTGGCAGTCAAGGATGTGCTGTGACGTACTCATCCAGCATGGCAGACCAAGCACCTAGAAGAAAACTGTCAACAAGTTTAGCAGTAACTTGTATTGAAAGCAGGTTCATAAGACATGCTATTCAAGCCGTGCACACATTTAAACAGTTAACTCTACATCTGACGACTACTGTCGTCATGTCTCCTCAATGCTCATTTACATCTCGTGCAAAGTTCAGTCTCAGGAAACGCTGAAAAGGTAAAATACTTGACCCTACATTTTGCGTGACAAGCTTGAACTTTCTGCACACTTGGTACAGAATTCTACAGAGACGTGGTCTTTGTCCACGTGCAGGCAGATGCCACCTGCAGTATCTTTGTCCTCCACCTTCACCTTCTTCCTCGGCATGGCATAATCGTGATCGCTCTCATTGGATTCCTGGAAAAGCGAGGTAGAGAATTTCATGCCGTTCACACCGCTTAATCTAGACAACAGCTGAGCCAGCATGCTCTCATTGGCCAGCACGGCTCTCAAGTACCTAGTTTCATTCTCCAGTTCTTCCACCCTCTTGCTGAGGTTGCCATTTTCCTGTCTGAGGATCCGGTTTTCTGATGTTAGGGAGCCAACTCTCTGCTCCAAGCCACTGACGTATTCTTTTTTCTTTAAACGATTTATCCTTGCAGCAATGGCATTCTTGGTGATGATCCGACCAGAGACATCTTGCAGTTTCGACCTCTGAACTGCACCTCTTTTGTGGGACGCGGGAGCACCAGCCACCATGTTTTGATCTGTCTCGTCATTAGCCGATGTCTGGGTTCCAAAGTTGCTAAAGGAATCAAGCACACTGTTGTCCAGGTCCCAGTTAAAATCAGAGCCTAGCAAGTCATCCAGGCCCCAATCGTTGCTGTCACTTTCAGGAGACGAGTGTGTGTTCACTTCACTTGTATTACCGGTTATCAAAACATCATCGCTCTCCTGGAAGGCACTTGTACATGTGACGTCAGCGTCGAGGGTACTTCTTCCTCTTTTTCTAGTGATCATGTCTGTGTTTCTGGTTAGTTCCCGCCTTAAATTCGTAATAAATCAGAAAAGCTGAAAGATTTAAAAATAAAAAAAAGCAGAAATGTTAGACTGCAAATAACTTATGTTAAACAGTTTCTGGCTGCCACGTGATGTTATATACTATGCATTTGTAATTTGCTTGTAATTTAAAAAAACTTCTTTTAATGCTTTTGTATAACAACAAAGTTTAGACTTTGCAGAAAATAAAGAGCACTGAAAGGCATTATTACAATATGATATGAGACTGGGGCAGATGCCCGGACAATTGTATTCTTTCGTTTTAGCCAATACTCAAGCTTTAACTTTTCAAGTTTAACTATTGTTATTTGCGTTATGAACGTTAATGCTAAATATCTTGTATATTATAGTAATGTTTACTTACTAAAAATTAAACCACTCATTATTTCAATCAAAACAATATATGTAATAATCACAGCAGTTTGTAAAGCAGGCCGCAGTAGCGCGTCTTTAACTCCATGACTCAACAGTTTACATACAGAAAACTACAAATATTCTTGTTTTAAACAAAACAACTCACCTTCAAAGTTATCCTGATGTCGTAAGATAATAATTAATCGAACAAACCACGACAATATTGTATTCAAAGAAAATGTACTTGAAATTATACGTTGCAAGATCAGCGCACACACGACACTCGGACGAACTAAAATGGCGGCAAATCCTCGGCTTAAAATATCGCGATACTTCAACGCTTGACCAGGAGGAGGAGCAAATGCACCCTAGTT
Source organism: Botia kubotai (assembly GCA_036877585.1). Classification (NCBI taxonomy): domain Eukaryota; kingdom Metazoa; phylum Chordata; class Actinopteri; order Cypriniformes; family Botiidae; genus Botia; species Botia kubotai. The sequence continues at coordinate 3,815 of JAZGTI010020869.1, read as the reverse complement.
TTTTGCACTTGTTTTTTATACCATGTATTCAGCATTTACAATTAAAAACAAAAGGACAGTCGGACAGTTTAAAAAGTTTATTAAAATTATAATATACTCACGAAATGTAAGGTTTAATAAGGTTACAAAAGTAATTTTTTAATAATGAAATTATTTCTTGCAAATATGAATATTTTATAAACTTTTAAAGACATGGAACCCATACTTTACAACAAAATGTACAGTACATTTACCATTCTTAAATTTCCCATGTTTTCCTTATTACATACTCTCAAGAGCACATCAAGTTTTATACATTCAATATTTAATAAATCACACGGTCATCCATCAAATTTTGTGGCATATTCTTCAGTTCACACACATTTTCTCTTGCACTTGTTCAAAAGTGTTAAAACTCCTCAGAATTTCTTCTTATCTAAATATTCTAGCCATGGCCAGCATTCTCAAAGGTAATATACCTTCCACCCATTCATTATGAGAATGCGTCATTCTCTCCCACAAGGCTGCCTCAGTGCTGTTAGAGTCCATCCAGTCAACATCAGCACCATAACTTTTACCTGTGGGAAAACACAACAGTTTTCACCAGAATCTGTGCTGTGTGCATTCATTTTCTTAATTATGACTGGACATTTCTTGCTGTGCAGTGGTTGTATTTGCCCCACCCCCTTTATTACCTGTTCCAGCACCAAGCCTAATACCAGCAATGAAGTGATTGTGGAGTCTGTCATGATCCCACACAGTAAGTTCAACACAGGCCTCTTTCAGGTCCTCTGGCCTAAAGCCGTCATACACCATTGTGTGGTTAAACACAGGGTTGGATGTCCTCTTCAATACTCTGGTCTTCTGACGGTTTTTTAGACTGCTATCTGGGAGGACTGTACTGAAAAAGCAGAATTTAGACATTTATTTACACATATTTACATGCATTCCACTGTACAATATTTACAGCAATGTAAAATCTAAAAGAATGTAAAAAATGTAAAAAAAAAGTTTAAAAGAATTCACATAGGTGGAAAGTGAATATACGCTTTCTCAACTTAATGGGTTTTACCACTGGTTAAAAGCACAAATATTTTTCAAAAAATCTATTAATACCATTTAACAAAAGGGTTGATGGAAACGCCTCTGGAAACCGGCAAATTCCTGCATTCTTTCACCCAGATTTGCACCTCACCATTCATTTTGTTCTTGTTACCTGTGAGGCAAGACAGATTCTTCTTTTAACAACAATAAACATCAGCCTCATAAAATCAGCCATTTTGTCTATTGCTTTGCTTTGTATTGTTATGCTTTAAATACTAAAGTTTCAGCAGCTTACCGTGAGAAGTCTGTGGAAGAAAACGCAGAGCGACTTTCATCTCTGCTCTCAGTTCCTCACTACAGACAGAAGGTTTTGGGCTGGGAGGAACCTGAACCTGATGAATTAATACACACTTATATAGCAGCGCAACATATTACTGGGATGTGACGGGATTCATTATACAAATAGTTAATCTAACATCTTAATTTGTTATCTTACCCTTCCTTTAAGTAAATAATTATTTATCTGTGTGTCATTGAAGTCCCATTCGGCCAGCTCAATCTCAGCCTCTCCAAGAAATTTGTTATGGTGAAACGTGTCATTATGCCACACAGAGAGATTCAGCTTCTGAGTTTTCAAAGTTTCCATTGGAATCTTGAACTGCAGATCAAATTAACATTTAGTCAAGTCAAGTGTTACATCACAGAACATAAAACACAACACCTCAAATTATCATACCTGCAGGATTTCGTTGTACGTTGGATTCAGAGTTTTCTTCCTCACACATGTTTTTCTCTTTCCATATTTTGCTTTGTCAGGTAGCAAGTAACATTTAACATACCTGAATGTCAAATACACAAAGCAGGATATATATTTTTAGTTCATGTTTGTTGGGAGCAGAAAAAGCTGAAGTTCAACATCCAATTCAAGAATGTTTATTTGCATTGGCTTCTCCCAACATTCTTTTAGTAAGACACGTTGTCTCCTTGCTTTTCTTTCGTCCACTAGTACACTTACGGGTCAGACCGGTTCCTTTTCAGATCAGCCACGGCGAGATCCTTGCACTGCACTACGAAGATGTGGAACTCTCCCAGTTTTTGCATATAGTGAATGGCGAACTGGATTGTGCCTTTGACCTCCACGTTACCAAACTCACTACTGTAGATACTCATGACACTGCCAGTGACCTATACACACCACACACACATAGACACAGATGTACTGTACCCATCATAATAGGACAATATCACTAACAAATGTTACAGGATGAAAACAAATGTAAAAAAAAGTGAACAAATATGTTAATGTGCTAATGTTAATGTGCAATATTAGTTCCATTCAGCATTATTAGGGCGGTGTACGTGTACATTAGGGTGGTGAAGACAGGGGACACATACAGAAGACATGGAGGCCGCCTCAGAGGACACACTAAAAGTAGAGGAAGCGTTGCATGTTCTCAATCTGTCAAAATGGAAACTGCTCACTGATGCACAGTCACTGTTTCTGTAATCCATCTATTTTGTACATGCACAAACAACAGAAGGTGGTTAACATTTATGCAGGTTAATCACTGAGGCGTGAATGTTGGTGTTTAGCTTTGTTCATCGCTACAGGCTGTGATAATGTACATATACTTAAAACTATGGCTTTACAGTTCACACATAGCATTGTTTAAGTGCTGAAGCTATAGATCATGCATTTTGAATCTAAAGATTTAGCATTTTGCTGTCCTTATGTTCTAAGGCTCATGGGTAATGAGTTTTACCTCCTGGTGAATGAATGCAGGCACAGACAGGCTCATCATCTTTATCTGCTCAGGGTCTGAGAAAGATGTTTTGTTGTTGGGAGTGACTGCAGACACTGAGGCACAGAAAACACAGAAAGACTCAGTGAACACGCATTGAACTGATTTACTTAAAAAATACAGATCAGATTCTCTGATCTGGTTTGACACCGGATTAGCATAGTTTGCAAAGCACAGGTGTTGGATATTTCCAATAAAAATCAAGAATGTACGAAGAATCTACCACCCTCAGATGTATGACTCAAGTACAGAATGCAAACTGCTTTTAATCATGGCTTTAATCCATGCTCTCATCAAACTTTTATGTGTTTTAATGCATTCCCTCAGCCATCTCTATACATGAAAGACCAAGGGTCAATTATGAAATTCCTTAATGCTAATTTAATGTCAGGGGCTTCTGCTTTCGACACGATGTTGCAGGTGTAGAGTACTTTATATGAACCACCTTCTAGCACAGTAGCATTCGTTCACAAAGCCATAGTGAAGGAAGATATCAAAAACATTAAAGAGATTTAATAGACAGAATATGATTTTTTTTAATTATAGAGTTTTGTTTGTTTCTGAAGATAAAGAATTAGAATCAGTCTTCCCTCTCCCTTCTTGATGTAGATAGCGTGTTATTAAAATATAAAATGGCATAAAATGGTATAAAAAAAAATCATAAGTAGTTTAGTAAAATACAATGAAGTGCATGCAATCAAAAGTTTGCCTCTCCCATCCAGCAGAGGGCAAAAGGCCTTAGCTCAACGAGACCTGAAATAGCCACGATTTCCAAAGACAGAAGTTTGTGTTAACCAAGCACACTGCAGAAAAGAGGAGACTTACGTGCAGTGTCGGACACAAGGTCTTCTAGACTCCTGCAGATAGAAATGGGTCGGGCATTGGCTCGTTCCAGAGCAGCTTTGATGGTGCTGTCTTCCTCACTGTCACCTTATAGCCCAAATAATAAGAATCACTACCTCTGTGTAAACCATACTAAAGGAGTCTATT
>JAZGTI010020868.1:0-10423 GCA_036877585.1 Botia kubotai | reverse complement strand
AATTAGGAAACTAAACGGTGGAAAAACTTCCTAGCTTACAATTTTAGGTTGTAAGAACATTTCCCTAATGTTTCTATTAAGCAACCAAAAATGTTATTTTGATAGTTCTAGGAACTAGGAATTAACACCACTGCTTAATTATAAGAACGTTATTCAAACATTTTTTTTAATTTTGCAACTTCTAAAAGCGTTCCACTGACAAAAGTGTAATGTTTTGAGATATATAACATATAATGTTCTACTAACATTACTGCAAGAACGTTTTTTTGATAACTTTGGGAGAACTTTTAGAGAACGTTAACCAACGTTCTGAAATTGAATGCAGATTTAATGTTCTATGTAGTTTCATAATTTTTGCTGATATCATGAGCTAACATCGAGGGAACGTTTTCTGATTGGCTGTGATTTTGTGCAGTATTTTGCGTTTAGTGAGAACAGAAAAATTACTTCATTTTTAAACCTTTAATGTGCTGAACCTCGACCTTTGACCTTTTGTGTTGACTGGCAGCATAAACTGATAAAGAACACAGATTACAGTAGCTACAATCAATAATCAACATTCGCGGTAATCAATATCGCGGTTAGTTCTCGCATTCAATTCAATTGTTCGATAGTTTGTTTGAAGACCCAAATTCTTTTCGACCAATTCAATTCGAATGTTTATGTAAAGTGTTCCTCTAGCCCAGCTGGTAGAGCATTGCGCTAGCAACGCAAAGGTTGTGGGTTCGATTCCCAGGGAGCACATGCACTGACAAAATGTATAACTTAAATGAACTGTAAATCGCTTTGGATAAAAGTGTCTGCCAAATGCGTAAATGTAAATGTAAATGTAAAGGTAGTTCTCAGGGTGGCATGAACTCTGTGCGGCAGAAAAATGATGGATGACCAGGAAGCCCTACGTCAAGGTCCTGCTAAACTACACCGAGCTTTTCTCTGCACCAAACGGATTTCACACTGCTGCTAAACGCTTGTTTGTCATGTTCAAACTTGGTTAATTAACATTCTACCCAACACGCAACAAGAGATGGTGAGTGTTGAAATGTTGCTTGCATTTGCCTGTATCGGTGTTTCAGTTAAAGCGACTATTGATTGATTGATTACCTTTCAACGGAGGGCCCAGAAAAGGTCTCGGGGGGTAATACTCTCTCTCCTGCGTCCCCGTACAATTATTTAGCAATAAACAGCGAATCGCACCTTTGCACAGGTGTCTTCAACTCAATCTGGAAGGAGTGGCGTGTGAGCGCGCATACAGGGATGCGTTTTAGTGGCCGATGTTCCTTTTGTCCTTGAGATGAATTCTAATGCATTATTTCACCATTTACCAGCAGGGAGTCAAACACCCTCGACCGGCCAGCGACTGCAAATCAAAACAAAAGAGACGCGAAGAATCTTGCATTCAAATGAAGCTGTTTCTAGCAGCTTTCAGGAAGAATCACGTTCCATTAAAGGCCATTAAAAAGCATCACAGCGCTCGGCTACAGCCCAGCCCACTCCCTGCACAACTTACTGAAACACCTACCCAGCTAACAATGTTAGGTTGTAAGAACGTTTCTCCAACATTTACGTTAAGTAACAAAAACGTTAGAAATGTTATTTTGAAAGTTCCAGAAACATTCGAACATTTACGTTCGGTGTTTTAGACGTTGTATTTACGTTACGGCTTGTTATAAGAACGTTATTTGAAAATTTTTATTCCGTAATAGTTTTAAAACTTTGACTACATAAGAATAATTATTTTTATATATAACATTAAAAAAAGTTCTGCTATCGTTACTGCAAGAACGTCTGTTGATAATTTTGAGAGAACTTTTGGAGAATGATTCGGAGAATGTTACCTGTTAGCTGGGTAAATACAACAAGACACTGGAAACTGTGCATACTAACTCACCACAGTCACCAACATACTTCAGCAGCTGTTACTGAAGACATAAATAAGATATATTTTTAAACACACTTGTTCAATGTGAATATTCTGATGTTTTTGTAGCTCAACTAGAGATATCATGGTAAAATATACCGTACACTCTGAATGCACTGCACTGAAAACCATAATAAGTTAACTGTATTCAACTGATTGAGCAAACTCGTTCCCTCAATTTACTTGAGTAATGAGGTCTCCCAAAACTTGTATATTAAAGTTCACTTAATTTGGTGCTCATGTAGACCGAACCTAAATTGCTAAGTTCACTTTATTCGGAGCTCATGTAGACTGAACTTAAATTCTTAGGTTCACTTAACTTGTTCTTATAGTGCACAGAAGGATATCCAAACACAAAGTATTAAAAAAGTTGACATTGTCAGTCATTAAATAAACTTGCTTCTCCAGAGAAATCATTTTTTTTCATTATTTCGGAGAGAAATTCATTGTTTTGAACAGGGTCCATATTTACCCAAACAAACACTTTCCAGAAAACTAATATTTACAACAAAACAACAATACTAAAAAGCTCTTAAACCTCTATGGTCTCTTATTAACTATTTAAATGCCCCATCAGTTCTTATTCTTTGACCTAGCACAAAAAACACGAATTATTCAGGTGCAAGGGCTTATGGGTATTCCTCACAGCAATTGGTACTGATAATTTAATTGCACCTGAATTTTTAAGCTTATAGATTTTGCACGCTATCAATTAAATAACCTAAGATTAGCAATTTATGGGGGCAAAACACGAAATTGCAAGTCATGTTTAGTCATGTTTTCTTGATTAAATACAAAAATCATTGTAACAAATGTAAATGTGTTTTGGATTACAGAGGTATTTAGCGTCTCGCCAGCCCATCAGGAGAAACAAGAGTCCGGTAATGAAGTAAAACAACATGTACTACAGCACTCACCCTTTTAGGGGTCCGGCCACAGTGGTATCAGGTTAACTGTGAGGATAACCAGCAAAGACAAGAGCAGTAATTGACAAGCCTTGGGTGTCAGTGCTCAACTGTTTTAAAGAGATTTTATTTACTCGGACAGTAAATGAGAGAGAGAAAGAGAGAGAGAGCATTAGATTGCATTTGTCGCTGTCAGCTCACAGTTCTCAAGACCTTGTGTGTGTGTGTGTGTGTGTGTGTGTGTGTGTGTTTCTGAAACGTTTGCGTCTCTCTGAGAGCACACAATGGTGTTTATAAGCACACACTCGCAGCGACTCACACGGATCTATCCATCTTTTTAGCACTGCCAGCCAGGGGCGAGAATCAATATGACGCCCCTCGATACAGAAGCCAATTTCTCCTAAAGATTTTCCAGTCAGGCTTAAAAGGCCTTTTGTTATTGCAGTAGGAACAAAAGTAAACTTTCAACATTAGAAGACGCAGAGAAAAGTTCCCAAGTAGAGAGCCGGAGACCTCCCAACAAACACACAAACACACGCGCACACACGCGCACACACACACACCTTTTATATAAAGCTTATTATAAATACTGCTGACTAACAGTAACCCTACTCAGAAACACGTTTACTGTATTTATAAATCATTTTCAAGGATGTCCGCAAAGAAAGGTCCAAATTGACCTAATACTGTATTCAAACTGGACACATCACAACTGAATTCCTCTCAGTCTGTTCACACTGAAAACGGATCATGCAACATGGCTTCAGGTAACCGATGGACATTTCATTACATTGTATTTCCTATCTGCCTAAAAATAAATCGTACGTGTGCTGTTTTATGACGATTTTATGTATTTGGCTCCTCGTGAAGCTATTAAGCTCATAATATTTCTGATCTCTGGACATTGTTTTTGCTGTACAAGCAGCTGTGGCACAACTAACATAATGGGTAAAATAATGTGTCTATTATTCAAATGGATTTTAAATGTAGCCCTCAAGCTGAAAGCTGATTGGTCCGCTGTGAGCGAACATGCCCAGGTGCTTTCAGTATAGACAACCTCATGCGGTCGCGATGTAGCATGAAATCAATGACCTGTGGTCAATTTGGTCCCTGAAGTACCTGCACACACTCACCATAAACACAGTCTAGCCTGAAAAATGAGAGTCATTCTGCAGTTGTATGTTTTCCCCTGCAATTATATATCAACATAATCACTGGTTTAGTAATAATTTCGGGCCATATTCCTTTAATCATCTATATCCTGCTGTACGATTCCATTTATAGGTCTCAACTAACTGTGTGTGTGTGGTTCTGCTCTAAATCAATAGAGCCATAAACAAAACTAGACGGAAAAAAATGAAACAGATGAGCTGACCGAATGAAGGTCAAAGCTGTCTGATTACAGCAAATTAATGTACTTATTATCACTGTAATTAAAACACTGCTACACCAAAACCCACATGTACACATTTAATATAAACTCTGTTCCAAAAACCAGTGAGCTGCCTATCTAGGCAGCATCGTAAGACATCACCATTCCTGTAGTGAAGACAGACAGCAATATTATGCTATGGTGCAACCTTGATTCTAAGACACAAATTCCAAAGAAGCATAGCATGCATTCTTTACAGAAACGGCATTCCCAGAATGCATTGCAGGAGCTCCATGATGCTGTACTAAGCAAGAGAAATGTCAATTATGAATATAGTTCACTGAATACTGAAGAGTATCGATAGAAACGTTCAATCTACTTAAAAATTGACTATTATATTCGATATTGGTGCATGCGGTGTATTTTTATGCTTGTTAGTGGATCGTTAAGAATGAGGAATGATTTGTGAGTCGAGTCTCATGCGTGTTCACGTGATCAACGTTAGAATTTTATATCCAACATCCAAGCGTTGCGTCCAAAACAATTACACGTGAGGTTTAATTTTTAGTAGGGATGCTATCTTACAAGGTAGCTGCCTATGTAGAAACTAGACCGCTTACAAGTGTTTGGAACAGAGCCCATAACTCTCCCTGCCAATTCAGTAATTACTGCTTAACACCCTGTTTCTCTCTTCCAGGAAATCTCAGGTCAGACCGCTGATCTCCGTCTTAACAAACGCCTCGTCGTTTGTCCCTAAAGACGCTTGCCACCAGCCAATCTCAGGAAATTTAAGGCCCCTGCCAGCTCCATCTCACTGCAGCCTCAGCGCTACAGGCCCCTCAGGGGCCTGTGAACTCTTGCTCTTATTTCACATCCCTATTGGCAGCTCCTGGCAAGCAGCTTTTTCGTGCTGAATCCAGGTGTATATACTGTCTGTCTGGGAATTTTGAACTTGAGAGGATTGGACCAATCAATCGCTGTATCATCATCAATCAACCAGTCTCTCTGCCTGCCATCGATTGGCCGGTGAAATAGAGCAGTCAGCCACAGATTTGAATGGATAATCTGGCCCGCTGGTGAAGTGTCAGAGGAGAGAGAGTTAGTGAACATTATCTGGTTAAAGCACATAAAATACAACTCAACATGTGAGTGTAGCCAAGCCAAAAATGACTAGAAAGCCCAATTTTTGCCCAATTACTAGGGCTATCAAGTTAACAATTGGTGGTGCTTTAGAGCAATCAAGTATTAAAAAAAGCAATAAAAATAATCACATTTAATCAAGGCACCCTGAAGGCAGAGAAACACATTGGACAATGATGGACGTTAACGCAGAGCATGTTTCTGCGTATCCATGGTGGGTTCAGCTAAGACCACATCACCAAGCCAACAAACAGCGCAAACCGCACCAAACATGTTGTGTTCAAAAGCAGCTGGACCGACAGTTTCAAACGTGTAACTAATTTCAATTCAATCTGGTAAAATGCAAAACACTGAAAACAAGATACAAATAAATTGCTAAATGGATGACTGACTGTACAACAGTTCAGTCATATGAAAACAGAACAACATGACAATACATTCTAAAGCCACGTTTTGTTATGTGGTTTATTCAACAATTTAATTGCCTGCGACAATAACGTATTAAATTATCGTCAGCTGTGAGCTATTCTATGCAAATTATGATAAACGATTATTTTTGATTCGCTACTTAATCTCCATAACATGTAATCAATTTATTACACAATAACATTTGAATGGAACCCGCATCACATTTATTCGTGTTGCTTTTGAAACAAGTGTTGCTGCCGTCAGCAGGTGACAGCAAGTGAATCTTAAAAAACCGCGTCCACGCAAATAAAGCTGGATTTTCAAAATGAGAAATTTGTCTGTCACATTGTTTAACATCCGTAACATGTGAATAAACCCAAACGCCGTCGCAGAAAGCAGCCGCGCCGTCGCAGAACGCTGTCATTTGAAAAATAGAGAGAAAATTGCAACAATTTTTCAAAAGAGAAAATTTGATGTTTTGCAGCGGCTGAACAGCTTGGTTAAGTGGACGGTCTGATAGGGACGATTTCGAAGAGATTCACGAGCGCGACCGGTCATTTTTCCTCTCTCTCTCTCACTCTCTATCTCGGCACAGGCCCGGAATGTTGATGCGGGACTGAGCCGCGGCGTGATCATGTGACCGCTGCCTCCCTCCCGGCGCTCACGTGAACACACAAGTGCCTCTCGCACCGGGCGCCGGTGAACAATGAAAAACAAGCAGGAGGGGCAACGAAACGTTTCCTGAGCGCAGCGGAGAGACGGACAATAGAAGCGCTTCCCCGGAGAGAACAACAGAACCTCCAGTATCTCACAAACGCGCCATTATTTATGACACTTGCGACACGATAACTATATATTTATCTTGATTCCTGCTCTCTGGCGAGCAACACATTGTTTTAGCCGAGGTTTGTTATTTATGGTTTATATTATTAATCCAGCGTCTGGGCGGCTAATAGCCGTGTGGCTCTGTGTGTTTATCTGGAAGTGAATTGATTTTCTATGAGGGGTTCTGATCGATACGGCTTCACTCCTCCTCAGCCCTCGGAGCTGAACGACCACCCAGCCGTCTGATGCTGAAGAACAGATCAGATCAGCTCTGAGATCCTCAGGGGAGCCGTGGCCTCTCCGCATTTGGAAGAAACAAACTAAAAGTTGTGCCACTTCTAACTTAACTACATAGCGTGAAGTAGCTGTTTGTAAAACAAACATACATTTCTAGTAACAAGCAGCAATCGCTGTCGTAACTCGCCTGCAGCTTTACAGCCGAACATGCTGAGATATATACACTCTCTTAAACGCTCCACATATGTAACATTCTCTGCATTGTCAGATTATTTTATATAGCTTATTTTATTTACATTTAATACCGCTTCTATCCAAAGCGACTTACATTGCATTATACTATACACTGTTTCTGAGTATGTGCAATCTCTGGGATCGAACCCATGACCTTGGTGTTGTTAACACCATGCTCTAACCTCTACAAGAGTATAAGATATTCTTAAATACTGCTGTTCATTTCTGTTTTCTCTGTGTGCAACGCAAAGCTACTTGCTGTGTACCTCCAGCTGTTCTTCAGAAAAAGTTCAAAGCTACAATCCGTAATTTTTGCCTCTCTACCGCCACCTCTGTTTGAAACATAAAATTGCGCAGTTGCGCAGTTATTTTCTTAACATGAATGACAAGTTTAAATTGTAAACTGCTCTAAAACAAGATAAGCTACAAACGCTGCACCATCTACAGTACCCAGACATGCAATATCGTAGCCGAATCGTCATTTCCCGCAAAATTGGACCCGAACACTGAAACTATAAATTATTATTATTATAAACTTAGCATTGTGAATTTGGGTAAGATAAGAATATCATGTTGAACACTAATTTGCTGTGTATTTGCTAAATAACATTAATTATTTTAACAGAAAAGTTACGGATTGCTGCGTAAAATAAAGTTAAGCATGTACATATATGACTTTATTTTGCCCAGAGACGCTGAGAAACCTCAAATTCCAGCGGAAAACAAAAAACTCTTTACATAATCTCTATAAGATCCATTTGTAAAATGTGTGAAGCTACAATGCAAGAAATGAGACCGCAGAGATTTGACTTCAGCAGAGAGCCTCATTATGTTTGATCATTCCAATAAACAAGACCATTAACACGCTTTGTTGTTTTTTAAGATCTGTAACAAATTTCAGGGTTTTTTTTCTTTGCTGCGCTGTAAAATGGAATAATTCAAGGTTGAACATTTTGCTTCACACTTTGGAGAATTGTACAGTGAGGGGGGAGAAAATGAAAAGCTGGTATAATCTATCACCAGCGAAGGAAGCGGAAATCTTGTTATCTCCACAACTGAGTGGAACCCAATACAGCACATTAGAAACATCCATAAGACCATTAAACCACAGCGAGTCACCTGATTCCACTGTTTACACAGACAATGAACATCCTGCTGTGAAACCCAAGCCAGAACCTGCAGCAAATTCAGTGTCAGAAAAATAAGTGTGCAGAGTCCATTAATTTGACCTAATCTCATACTAGCCAATGGACACCAACAGACACACTTTAACTAGATCTGAACATGTTCTAAAGAACATGTGAGTAGTGCGGGGTGTTGTCAGGATGTTGCTGTGCAGATGCTACACTCATGTCCTGTGAGTGTTTTTAGAGCGATGCTAGACAACTGATGTTCTGGTTTGGTCGCTTGGTGGTTTCTTATTAGCCCCAAAATTTCATGAAGACATGACTCTGGTTCTGAGGCCAGTTGCACCACTGGTGCGAAAGTTACGACTTAGCCTAGATTTGATGTAAAGAGGCAGTTACAACTTTCACACTATGAAATATTTTTGCATTTCACCATTAAGCTTAAAGCGTTACTGTACGTATAAACTAAATATATTTACAGTATATATTTACAGATATATAATGGTGCAAGCAAATACAGTACATAGTAACTAGCTAGTAGTTACTAAGCCTCTATTGTGACCATAACATTCCAATTTAAGTAAGAACATGAAGAGTTAAATTGCTTACTAACCCTAACTATACTACCTGATTCTTAACTTATCAAACACTTCTAATAATCTTCAAAATGCAAAGAAAACTGTAAGTAGTTAGCACAGACTCGAACAGCAGCTCCAGGTCAGGGTCGTGACCCTGCGGTTTAGCTGTGGTTCACAGATTGAATTCTCTATGGGTTTCTGCATGACAAACACGACACGCTGAACACACAGAACACAAGCTAACCGCACTGTGCAGTAACCAGCACTAATCATGTGCAACATCACCTCCCCAGCTAACACTGAACGTTCTCAGAACGTTGACTAACATTCGATAAATGTTTTCTCAAAGTCATGAAAAACATTCTTGCAATATTTGAACTTGCACTTTTTTAATATTATATATCATTTAAAAAATGTTATTCTTAAGCCGTTAGTGGACGTTTTAAAAACATTACAGAATTTGCCTGTATAAAGTTTCTTTTTGTTTTGAATAAAGTTCTTATATCCAAGCAGTAACGTTTAAAAAAAACGTCTAAAAAATAACATTTTGAACTTTCCTAGAACATTCAAAAGAACATTTTTGTTACTTAATGAAAACGTTAGAGAAACATTCTTACGTAACACTGTTAGCTGGGTCAGCCCAGAGCACACACACACAGACATGCAAACCAGCCACACCAGGACACCAGCCTCTTCAGTGCCTTTAATTCATAAGATGACATCTTAACCCCAGATCACTGGAACGTGCAGTTCATGTTAGTCAACATGGGCCTAAGAAGAGTTTGACAACTGATCTCAAATCAGTTAATGAGTTTCTTGTTCAGTATGTAGGCGCAGGTACAAAAGCCAGCGTCAGAAATCATAAAAATATCATACAGGCTTTAGAAATGTGTTATTTTGATAAAACGTACCACAAATTGGAGCGCGATAGATTTAAACTGATACAAAAACAACCTGAATTCAATTTGTTCTTAAACGGAACAAAAAAACTCTGATTCATGGAGCAAAACACAGCACTCAGTATTTCATTTACAGGCGCGCTAATTTTAACTTCAACGTCCTGCTGTGAAGTTTTGTTGGATGCGTCACAAACGCCTTCATAATTAATGAACCACAGCTTTCTTACGGTTGACTTATTCTTTAATAATTTAACTTTAATCGTTCACTCATTAACAGAGAACAATAACTATATTTTCAACGTGAGCCAAAATTCTTCTTCTTAGCATGTTTATTTAATCAAAGTCATGACATTTGTGATTTGTCCACACAATCACCATAATGACTTTATTGCCATTTTCTAGAAGATTCTGTACAGGTTTACATGTTACACTCATGTTGCAGAAAAACATGACAAATAACTTCCCGCACGTTTCCAGTCGTTTCAATTTAAAACAGTCGGGTGGCATAAATTAATTGTGCCTTAAACAAAGCCACTCTCCCCAGTCGGCCCTCAGACTCATTAATATTTTGAATTATTAAATCTCACTGCTGTATAAAGACTTTTGACCTATTTTTTCATAGACTATTCCATTATAACAGCACAATTTATAACGCAAACATTTTTACTGGTACCCTTTGTCGGAACTTCCTGTTGGAGTGTCTCGGCACAGGAAATACTTGACTAAAACAATTACATTTATCATTAAAGAAATGAAATCCTGCTGGACATTTTGACGATT
>JAZGTI010020867.1:0-10423 GCA_036877585.1 Botia kubotai | reverse complement strand
AGATTAGCCACTGATGTTGAGCACGAGCAAACCCTCTCAGCCTCCAGAACCAATGAGCTGAACTCTCTCAGAAAGGTACAGTCATTATAGTGTAACATAGTGTAGTATCACGTATAGTGCAATATAATATGATCTAATATTTTTACTAAAGGTTTAGTTTATACCAATCATTTGTGCATACAATGCAAAAAAAATGTATTGTATGAAAGTATAGGCTTTATTTTTATAATAGAAAATACAATGTCTTATTTTTGGTTGATTTTGGGGTAAAATGTGACCGGCGCTTATTTTTAATCATGTTTTCATCATSTTTAATCATTTCTGAACAGTCACACACTGTATTTGTTGTCAGGATCTGGATGTTGTCTCTCTGAAGAAACTCAGTTTGGAAAGGGAAAACCAGAGTCTTAAAAACTCCTTGCAGGAGACACAGCAGACGCTCGCATCCGTGCAGCAGCGCTGCAGTCACTATGAGAATCTGTCTCAAGATCTAGATAACAAACTGTGCAGCAGTCGGAATGAAACTCTGGCATCTCAGCGTCACCAGGAGGTCTTCATAAAGGAGGTGGAGGTCTTGCTTGATGATCCATCTCTTCCTGCTCACCCCACAGAGGAGCAGCTACTGAAGGCTCTTGCAGTCATTTGTAGCTGTGAAAAAAGTGCAAGAAAAGTAACGCTAGCATTTAACAGTATTATTAGTTATAATATATAATTTATAAACAGATCAATACAGCAGTGGAGTGCACATTAAAGCACTATATTAGTGTGATGCAGTGTGATGTTCTTTCATTGTGCTTTAGTCACAGCTGAAGATGGAAGAGCAAATGGCAGAGATGGAGGAGAAGTTGTCCAGACACAAAGAGCATCAGAGCAGCTCAGAACTCAGAGAACAGAAGCTTCTGCACAAAGTTCAAAGCCTGGAGGATGAACTGCTCACCGCTGGTGTCTGCAAAGATGGAATGAGTCAAGACAAGCAGCACGTGAGATGCTTGTCCTTTTAATGTTTGAAAAGTCTCAGTTATCATATCATTTCCTGCTGGAAATAACTTTATTGAGCACCAGCATATGTTGTGCTGACAATGCTGAGATGTTGTGCTGAATGGAGACAAAACTAGAAACAGCCAACATAAATCAGACATGCTGGTCTACACCGGGTCTTTTGTGTTTACTTGTATACATATCTTTGCAGTACCTGAGATTTGTGGAGCAGCTCTCAGAAACATTAAAAGTGGAAGATGTTGCTGCAGATCTGGGGTTTGATATGAGGTTAGAGGCCATTCTTACACGAGCACAGCAGCTGACGCGGCAGGAGGGAACATCTCTGCTGGAGACCAGGACTCAGGTCCACAACCTCCGAAGAAAGGTTTGGCCATTCTGGAATACAGTGTCAAAGTGGGCAGACATGGACCTCCTAAACTGCTAGTGACATATCTGCCATCAGAGATGTCAAATGAAATGTTAGAAAACTGACAAATTTGAACAGATTTACCCAAGCAAACGTTTGAAAGTAAAGGCCTATCTTTTAATGTACTTACACTTTAATAAAAACAGTAAGAACTGTACACAAATGTTTATTATACTGTAAATTTGTGATGTCAGCTGAAAGAACAGAAACAGCGTTCAGACAGTAAGGAGCTTCATCTGGAGCTGCTGACGAGGAAGGTGTCTCAGCTGGAGGAGGAGAGGAGAACCCGCTCAGCTCTGGCCGTGGAGAAGGATGATGCTGCTCTGGCCTGCAGGAAGCTGCAGAAGAGGGTTGATCGTCTGCAGGCAGAGCTCAGCACCTTACGCTTCTCTAACACGGAGCTGAAAGCCCAGCTGTCCCACACCAATGAGCTGAAGGTAGAGGGAAGAGGCCTGACCCGCAGACCATCACGAGACAGAGTGATGTCAGCATGAAACACAAAACCCATCACCACTGTTAACCTCAAACAAGCAATTATATGACTGTAAATACATGTGTGTGTCTTCAGTATTTTTAAGTGTTTAGGTTTTGTGTAATTGCATGTATATGTATATATATAACAGCACCATCACTCTTAAAAATAAAGGTTCGTTCATACTGTATGCAGAACCTGCAGAACCACCCCAACAAACAGCCCTCTTGTTCTCCATGTTTTCTCATATAGGATTCCTGAATATAAATATGATTCTTTAGAGATTAAATGTTACATCAGAAGTTCTTCACATAATTTCACATAGTTTCTGAGTTCTATAAAGTACCGGTACAGTTTACAGGACTTAAAGATAATTATAAAGTCATGGGTTTGATTTCCCGAGAAGACACACTGATAAAATACACTGATAAAATACACTGATAAAATACACTGCATGTCAATCTGGCAAATGCATAAATGCAGGTGGTTCTACTTTGAACCCTTATTCTTAGGAGTGAATGCAGAGTGTGATTCAATGCTTATAAATATCTAGTTTCTACTGTCTTTGATGCCAATAAGATCAAAGTGATGGAACAAAACCAAATGATAGAGGAACAGAGTAAGAACCTGGGCAAACTTGAGAAGAACAAAGTAAAGAGTGAGAAGAAGCTGAGCAGCATGAAGTCAGAACTGCAGAACCAGGAGCTCCGAGCCAGAGATGAGGTTCTGCAGGCTCACAGACTTCTGAACACTCAGACATGTGCCATGACAGAGCTCGCCCACACTGAGAAGCAGGTACAGTATGTGATGACCACCTCAAAGTGACTTCACGTAATGAGTTACAGGAGTGTTATTTTCAGTCTGATATCTTTGGACCATATCAATGGCTTTTGAGGGATTTGAACATACAGTCTTTATGTTACCCAACCAACTACTAAACCGTTAAGCTAACTCCACCCTTTACATCTGTGCAGTTGCTGGACTTTCATGCTGTGGTGTCTCAGATGTTGGGCATTGACAGTACAGGCTGCATCCCAAACTATGAAGTTCTCCGAAGGCTGGAGGTTCTGATCCGATCATGCCACTGTCATTGTACTGCTCATCTGCACCAGCAGCACACACCTCAGATCTGTGAAGCTCCGTGTTTACATCCTCTGGAGTCTACGCTGCAGGCTCTGCCGGGCCCCTCCACTGCTGCTGCTGAGAGCCACAGGCCCCGCAGTGCCATTAACCTGTAATGACAGATTCGTGAGTCCTTCTGAAAGATCTGTTGTATTTTGGATGGGCTTCCTAACTACCTTAACCCGCACAACTTTCTTGATCAACCAGTTTCATTAAAAAAATACTGGTCAGCACCTAACCAGTTAACCAGCATGGCTGTGCTAGTCCACCAGCTAGACCAACACCAAACCAGCTTAAACCAGACTGGACCAGTGTGGCATTACAGAAGGATATTTAATAAACATTTTCATGGCAGTTTATGTTGAGGCAGGATTGGATGGCAGTATTTGGTATTTTTTTCTGTTGTATGTTGGATGCAAAGAGAAAATAATTATAATTCACAATAACATTGAGCTCAATTGATAACACTGATATTTAATTGATCTTTAATTAAAATGGAAAACACTAATCAGCAGGTTATATCATATGTGTATTTTCATTGCTGAGGTTTCTGAGGCCTCAGTGAACTGTACATACATAAATAACTTTATCTCTGATACCAGTGGTTTACATACAGTATATTCATTACACAGTTAACTAGAATAGTACAGCAGGTTAGTTTAGATTAAAAATTAAAAACCAACAATGACAAAACCAATGAAACGAATCATTTTAGAACCAAAAGGATGACCACATGCCAAAAATACATATAAAAAATAACTGCAATATTTTTTTCTTTTTTACAAGTTCATTGTTACAAGTGATTTGAATACTATATTTCTCTCCAATAAACACTCGATCATTTCCATAATTTAAAACTCTTCAGTGCTTTCAGCAGTACCAGTGTTTAGATGTTTATATTAGTTACTATTTAAGGTTCTTTTTAAAAAAAGAACCTTGTTTTGTCTTTTGGAAGAACTTCAGCAGCACTCCTGACTCCTGCTTACCAGCATAACATAGCTGCTGGTTTTCAGTGCAATACGCTTCATTCTAACATAAACACAACACTCAGTGATGGACTGTAAAATTAGCAGCTGTATTTGCTATACAAGGAGACAATATTCGATTTGGCTGCCGGTTCTGGCAGGTGTCAATTCAGAGTAACGTGGCGGAGAGAAACCCAGCGCTGAGCTGCCGTTTGTATTTCTAAATCGTTCATATGGGTGGAGGGCCGTTGGTGTAGCTGAGCATGGGGTGGAAGGAGCGGGCAAAGGAGTTGAGCTGAGCACAGCTGTAGTCTTCCTCAGATGTGGGCACGAGGCCGACTGCCAGCAGCAACAACAGCAGCAGGATCTGCAGGGGCAGGGCGGCCCACAAGACACGCTTCAAGAAGCTTCTGCACCAGGATGTTGGTTCTTCCTCTTCAGAATGGGAGGAACCGGATCCAGCGGCGCTGGGAGACCTGCTCACACAGGAGAACAGTTCAGCTACAGGAGAACTGTTCAGCTACAAAACTGCTTAGCAAACTGACATATATTGTCTTGTTTGCTATTTTGCTAACAAAAGGGGTTTTGTGTGGGCTTACAAACTGATTTCCACAAGACACCTACTTGTTTTTTATTTAGTCACATTTAAGAATGCTGAATGTCAGAATTGCACAAGATACAAAATAGCAAAGCAAATGTGATGAGCTTCATTTTAAACAATATAAATGGTTTAGAGTTCAAACACCTCTTTTTGTGAAATGGCACTTGGTTTGATATTTTGTATCAAATGGCATCAAACAGACATTTGAACATGTTTAGCTTAAGTGTTCAAATATTTGATCATGTTTATTATTTTAGGAGTGACTGTAGGTTTTTAGATTTGTTACTTTATGCATTTTGTAAACATGTTAATCTGTCTTAAACTGTTACACAGAACAGAAAACAAACCAGCTGTCTCAGCTCGACATGAGTTAGTTTCAAGACTTCTGTAGCATTTAAAAGCAAAAGGGCTGTTTTTATTTAAAATTTGAGCTGTTAAATAGTGCATGCCAACAGGAGGAAGCAGAGCTCAGCACAGGTTCCAGTTTAGATGCAGAGTACAGTGCAGTTAGATTTCCTGGTTTTAGGGGTGTGGCCTGATGGTCTGAGCCTCACGAGTGTTGATCACAACACATCTGAAAGACATCCAGAACTCTCATAAACTACATGATCCCATAAATAACCCTTTTCAAATAAGCCGTTTGGAAACAAGCATCTTAAAAGGGATCTTTATTCTTGTAAATTCATGATTTGATTCTCTATGGAGACACTGTATAATGTTCACTGCAGAAATGAGTCCAGTAATGCAGAGTGATGAATGTTTGACAAATGTTCTCTATATGTTGTTAAACTGCACAGACTGGAGGGGAAGATGATTGGTTTGTTACTGAAAGAGAATGTGACATCAGGAGGAGAAAAAAAGAAAGAGTCTTGCCAAGATTGTTCATTGCAGACGCTTGCTGGAAACATGGAGAAAACCATAACCTGCGCAGCAGCAAGCAGCCGGTGTTAAAAAAGTGTTGTTGAAAAACAAGATTCTGTAGCAGAAAACACTTCATTCATGAAGTCTCTCTCAGCTGCCTAACCTCAGCAGTGTCTAGAATTACAGAAGATGATGGAAGTCATCAACATGAGCTTTTAGGTTGTTTTCCAGTCATATTAGGGCCTGTATCAGCAAGCGTGCTCTGTCAGGTTTGTGGCACACTGTCCACTTCAACAACAGAGAAACTCAATGGTGACAGATGTCTATGATCAGGTCATGGCCTGAGTTCCATTATCTTCCGAGTGTTCTAGAAACCAGGAGAAAGGTACCTGTGAAGTGGACTGCTCACACAGGCTCCGGGCTGTGACAGACTACTTTTGCCCCGGGGCTGTTTGCAATGAACAGAGGGGTAAAAGAAAGAAAGAATGTTTCAGTCCAGGCAAATAAAGACAAAACTACTGATGAAAGAAACCCAACCAAATCAAATGAGGGGTGACAGCAGCATCTTTCTGGAGACAAAGAATCTGGTTCTTCATGGCATGCCAACATGGCATCCATTCATATATTACTGGTTTTATACTGGTTTTACCCCGATAAACCCATGGTGTGTTTTAGATTTTAGCTGGTGAATCTTAAAAACCTGCCAAAAACACGTCCGGGTTATCTTTCAACTAAAACAATAAAGAAAAACATTTCCTACACAGACAGTAAATCTCCTTTCTACTATTACAGTGAACATAAATCCTAACAATCTTATTTACTTGATAATACACATTCCTGGTTTTATTGTGCACAATTCAACAGTTCTTCAGTTATTCTGAGGAATAAAATGCTTGTCTCTAATCTCTAATCAGTGATGATTTTTTTTCATCTGATTTTAACAATCCCTCTTATTTTTCAACCACCTGTTTATACCTCCATCCATTATGATGTTACATCAATCACGTCTTCTATCAATTCTTTAT
The DNA here is from genome assembly GCA_036877585.1 of Botia kubotai. Taxonomy (NCBI): domain Eukaryota; kingdom Metazoa; phylum Chordata; class Actinopteri; order Cypriniformes; family Botiidae; genus Botia; species Botia kubotai. Next base: position 3,972 of record JAZGTI010020867.1, on the reverse strand, counting down.
AAATTGTAAAACAATTAACAGTGTGTTTAGGTGGGACGCGCTTATTTACAAATGGAAAAGATCTGTTCTTTAAAATCGTCCTTCTTGATTTTTTCCCAACTCTTATTTATTGTTATTGTATTTTCATATTTGGGTTGAAACATGAGCCGGATATATTCTGGCGAGATTTTGTCACAGAACCAGTATTCTTTGAGGACTACAGTGTGGGAATCTAGAATAAACATGAATGGAGGGAAAATGAGTGAAGGAATCAACCAGAAGACAAAATTAAGGCTGTGATACGGGGAGAACTTGGAATCAGTTTAGTAAAGGATGCAAGATGCACTTGGACCAAATGAAATTAACAGGAGAAAACAGCAATTTTGCAAATTTCTGATTTGGCTCTTGTGCTAGAACAGAGCATGCTGGGAAGGGTTCTGGGCAGAAGGGCTCTTTACTCTGAGGATAAACACCAGGGTATCAGGTGTGTTTTGGGGGCTAAGTTCCAGGAACATTCAGTGCCACTACTGCCACATCGTGACAAACGAACACTTCCATCAGTGAAGAACTGTACAGAAGATGAGAGGATGTGTTACCGATCGCTGTCGACTGGGAGTGCTGCGCCCAGACACGGGGCTCAGGGAACCTGATGTATCCAGTTCATCAGTGGAGGACCAGGAAGACAAATCCTAAAGTTTGTTTGTGTGTTGGGGAGAGAAACAAACCAAGAACAGATGTAGTGCTGCACATAACGTATAGAAACATTCGGATGAATTGCATGAATTATATTTCAAACTGTTAATTCAGAGGCAGTGACTCACCTGCTGGCTGCTGGTGATGTCCAGGGTCTTCTGCAGTTCTCTAATGTCCCGTGTCACTTCCTTCAGCAACATCTTCAGACGGTTCCCGATGACGTGAACCTTCTCCTTGGCCTCCAGGCAGTCAGTGCCCTCTGAGTGGACCAGCAGCTGTAGAGACATGTCCTGCAGAGACGCCACCCTCACCTGAGTGTCCAACAGCTCCAGACGGATTTGCTGTGGGGTCATAAACAGACAAACTCAGAGACACTTTCCCTCATCTTTCCTCCCCCTTAATTCCTGTCGTTCACTACACATCATATAAAGTCTGTAGTGTTCCAATACTCTGTTTGAGTGAGGAGGCAGAAGACAGCTGTCCATGTAGACAATAAGGCAGCTTACTGAGGCTTTGGAACAGAGAAGTGTTTTACCAGAAGTGTTTTGTGATGCTCCTGTAACGTATCACTGTCTTGACTGTGATCAACAGGAACAATCTCGTTTCTTCTGCGGTCGATGTTCTCCAGCCACAGCAGAAGGCCGTGACTCATCTCATGGAAGTCCTGCAACATTGTCATCAAACCTTCAAACATTCTGACATCATCTGCGATTTTAATTACTGAACCATCATAAAAGAAGAATTTAGAAATGTCTTTTCCTCTGAACCTTACAAGAGCTTTTATTTACAGTATCAAAGGTGCAATATGTATAACAGTAAGTGATTCTTGCCTGGCACTGCATCAGAGCTTCCTGGAGAGATCTCCTCCACTCATCCAGTGCGCTGCTCACTCGCTCCCATTCATTGTTCATGTCCTTCAGACGTCGCTGCAGGTCGCGTGCCTCCTCGCTGTCTGACTGCACAAACTCAGCACTGCAGAGGTTGATGGAAAGAATGATGGCCTTGCGTTTATCCAGAGCTTTCTGCAGCTCCTGAACAGGGTCCAAAGAGAAGAGTCAACCCCCAAAACCACACAAAACTACAAATGTAACGTCCTCACAGCAAACAAAGTTCTCTTCAAAACATTCCAAAGAAACAATTTGGTGGAACCATTTCAAACGGCTGGTCTGTTTGTGAATCATTATCTGTCATGGGCTGACCTTGAGTTTCTTGATGCGGAGCTGGATGGTCTGTATGTCTGTGCTGAGGTCCAGACCGCGCTGCTGCTCCAGTTCTCCTTCTGTCTGCTCCATCCAGCTAGAGATGCTGTTCAGATCAGAGTTAAACTGCTGCCACTGCTGCAGGTTCTGCTTCATGCGCAGCTCCTTACTGAGAGCCTGAGCCTGCAGAATCTCCCAGCGCTCGATGACCCCTGCAGCACCACCGCAACATCAGGACAACATCGAAAAACATTGCATCAACATTATGTCAACATCAGCACAAATTACAGAGTGAGATTTTGCACCTGAGGTTTGGGACTCTGAGCTGTTGGGATTGATGAGGCCTGATATCCTGTCGTCTTCATCTTTCAGTTCAAATCCCACACGCTTTACTGCGTCTATACTGCCACGGCATTCCTCCAGCAGACGCATCTGAACACCAACAAAATGAGAATTATTATCTTCATTCACAAGATGCTCCCTCATGTAAAGTTCACTGGAATCAAAACATCAGACTCACGTATCCCATGTATGTGGCGTCCAGCTCGGGGCCGGTGGGAGTTCGACTGCGGATGATCTTCTCGGTCTGCTGCAGATGGAAGCGGCTGGTGTTCAGAGCTTTGTCCAGCTGTCTGATGTGAGTCTCCAGAGAGCCTCCATCACCTGTACAGACACACCACAGCAGTTACAGCACAGAAGATCCTCAAAACATGTACTGAGCTCATGCAGTGAAGGGTCAAGCTTATCATCTATAAAACCACACACACACTGAGCCTCCTGTCATATTGACCATTAGTCACAGTAATTACAATCAGAGGAAATAAACGCAGTTCAACTGTCTTAAGTAAAAAAAATTAAAAATCAATGGATGATGGATTTCTGACAGTGATAGAGTGATATCTCTTGTGATATCTGCTGACATTATTAATGAATAGTCACATTTTCTGTTTTTGTTTATTATAATTGAGAATAAGGGAGAAGAAAAATCCAAGTGACGGATTATAATCAAGAATCTCAGAATATGTGCTTAATTATCATAAAAATAATGTTCAATGTATCAAATCTTAAAATAATCTTCCTTTCATACACAAAATACAATATTTTTTCTTTAGATTTTGGGGTAAAATCTGACCCTCGCACATTTTCTTGAGATTCATCCTGTGCCCACTGGCCACTTAAAACTTCATATCACTAAAATTAATATAGCTAAAATTGATTAATGATCAACTTTTACTCATTATAGATTTTTCTCTGATTATGAAAAACTGTGAGTAATGCGAACTACAAACCAAAAACAAACACCGAAGTGAAGAGGTGATACCACATGCAAACACAGTGAAGGTGAGAATTAAAGTGATTTGAGTGTGAAGAAACACAAATCCAAAGAGATCCGTTAGAAACACAGCTGATCATCACAGCTGATCATCACAGCTGATCATCACAGCTGATGCTCACAGTTCAGTGCTTTGATTCGGTTTGTGAGTTAAAACTAAAGATGAAAATTTCAGGCAACAGTCGGTTAGAGTGAGTCTCAGATCTCTGCTGCTGTCTCCTACCAGCACTGGACCTCAGAGTTTGTTCAGTAAGTTTTAGATAAGCCTCAGGACTCTCTGGAATCACTATATCTGGAAAGACACATATACAATCCACACAAATACTGCTGAAATAACTAACAACCATCAGGTTCATGTGACAGTTGTGAGGTAACGTTGTGAGGTAACGTTGTGAGGTAACGTTGTGAGGTAACGTTGTGAGGTAACGTTGTGAGGTAACGTTGTTTCAGTTCCTGAATGTACAGAGTCACAGGCAGCATCTCAAATCACACAGTTCTTCTGTATGTTGTTCGTGGTTTGGTACTGATGACAATGTTTTCTCTAAAATAACTTTTTAGTAACTTGTTTTTAGAATGTACACTAAAATGTGTATTCAGAAAGTAGGTTTACTAAAGGTTTATATAAAACAAACTGTATTATAATTTTACATACTAATGCTTTTAATGCAACAAAACATTTGGTGTTATCAAGATCTAATATAATGCTTCAATATGTTTCTGTACTGGTGTACTGTATTACTGCATACATCCTGCATACATCCTGCATAC
>JAZGTI010020866.1:0-10423 GCA_036877585.1 Botia kubotai | reverse complement strand
CACACACACACACACACACACACACACTGGCCTTTAGTGGTGCCTGTGTGTTTGTTATAAATGTCCCACTAACTTCATCTGTCCTTTGATCTGTGAGAGAGGGAGATGGGGGGTTCAAATAGATTACAGCACATGAAAGAGCTCGTGAGAAGATGGAGGAAGTGAAGTGTGTTGTGATGTGGAGGACACGATCGTGTCAAATACACCAACACAAATAAAAGGTGAAGCGTGAACTTCTACAGCGCTTGAAAAACCCATCAAATAAACTACAAAAAAATGAATGTTTTTATACCCAAAATTCTGTGATTGGTCAGACAAACAGAAGATGCTCATGATGAAGTTTTGGACAGGCCTGTCAGTCAGCCAGAGTCTGAAATGATTCATTGAGATCCAGGAAGTAATTTACAGTTTCTATTTTTCTGCTTTTTATTTCCCTGTCAGTTTACTGGAGACTTTACCTGCTTTGTGAATGTGCAATTTATATTAAAAGCTGAAAACAAAATTCAGCAAATGAACAGAAGGAGTTTTGTGTAGAAAATTTAGACGTGTTTCCCTGTTGTGAGAAATGAAGCACAGAGACATGTAGAGAGCGATGCTAGTGACTGACCGGTTGAAATGAGGCGCTATTTTAATAAAGAATCACAAGATTTACAAGAGCTCAGCAGAAAGTCAAATGTATTCTGGGAAATAGTTAAAAGTGTAACAGAAAGAAACAGAGCTAGACAAAAACTGCAAATCCTGTAGATCCTTGTTTGATTTTATTTTTGCGCAGACGTTAAATAACTTATATTAACGCGCGCACACAAACACACACACACACACACAAACACACACACACACACACACACAAACGTTTACTTATCCAAATAAGGACATTCCATAGACTTACAGTTTTTATACACAACTAGTTATAAACAATATAACCTCACCCTAACTCAGAAAACTTTCTGCATGTTTACAATTTTAAAAGAACTTCATGTTTTATAATTTACTATATATTTTTTTAGCGTTTTTACAAATGAGAACGTCCCCAAAAGGTTTTGCTTAGATCTGTCAGGTTTTGCTGACTTTTGGGTAAAAATGTGTCCCCATTATAAGGGTAAGTACACACCCCACCCCACCCCACACCCCCTGACACACACACACACACACACACACACTGATGAAGGCTCATGATGGCAAATTACTTGAGACTGACTTGAGCAAATTACTGAGTCAGAAAATATGATCCAATTGTTTTCAAATGCACTTCAATAGGACAGGCATAATATTTTTAAGCAAGTGAGCTGCAGAATCTATCAGAAGAACACAGATGAAATATCACTTGTAAACAAAACATGCTTCTCTTGTATTTATTTAAATCAAGCTATAATTTAGAAAAAGTAAAAAAAAAAATAGAAAAAGTAAAAAAAATCTGTGTATTTACGACACATACATTTTTCACATGCTATTCCCCGTCCATTGATGGATTTACATTGTGGTGTGAACAGATGAATTAAATGAAAAGTAAAGTAACAATGTGTTTTAAAGTGCGCTGAAACATGAGTCGTTATCTGCAGAAACAGTCCATCACAGTCACCACAGCTGCTGCTGCTGTTAAATGTTCGTATTCGCTTTATTTACTTACTTTTCTGCGAATTCAATGAATTATTTAATGCACTTTTTCATATTCTAAGAGTGAGAGATCGTAAAAATGTAAAAGCCGAATGTCACTTTTAAGGTTAAGTAGCTTACTTTTAAGGTAAAGTTTTAAAAGTGACACCAGTTTTAAAAGTGGTATCACTTTTAAAACAACAAAACACAACAACAATAATAATGATCATAATAATAATTATTATTATTATTATACAAAAACAATAATAATAATAATGGGTGGATGGATGAGTGGAAATGTAGCGCCCTGCAGTGGTTGTTCTCATTTCAATAAATAAATAAATAGATGCAATTTTGTTTTTTATCCATTTGACGTGAAAAAGAACATTTATATTCATCCGTATGTGGATTGCTGTGGGGTTAAGACTGAACCTGACTGAGGGCATTTCAGAGGCTCCATCCAATTCGTGTTTTGCATTAAATCTAATAATGTTGAGAGGTTCGTGTGAGGATCTGATTTAGAGTTGAAGTAAATAAATATCAGCAATATTTACACAGGTCTGTGTGTGTGTGTGTGTGTGTGTGTTAATCGCACGTTATGAGTTGGTGTGTAGCGATCAGATACGTGACTTATGCAAATAGGTACTTTGAAGCTAAATACAAAGATGTGGTGATTATGTTGGTTTTAGAAGATTGTTGTAGTCTGGATCTGAAACGTTAACTTTCCACACGCCATTTTACCTGCCTGAGATGTTCGATAACTTTTTTCAATAAAACTGTCTGTAATACCTGTGAGTGTGTGTGAAGTTTCAGACGTTTTGTTGTTAACTTTTCTTTGCATGTGTGCATCTCAAGTGCACTAGAATTATTGCTGCTTTTGACGGTGAACTAAAAGCCAATCAGTCAATATCCGCAGCTACAATATGTTCAGTTCTTAAGAATTATCATTGCAGGTCTGTGTGTTTGTATGTCCGTGGTGTTTAATTGTTTCTTTCAGTAAAAATACTGCAGAAGAAATTTATTACTGTAGATTCAGAAAGAAACTTTATAATCCCAATGACTAGAAAGAAGTTGAATGTGTAATGTTAAAGATTAAATTAAAGTAAAACATGATTCTAGGGTAATGCATGATCAACATTTAATGTCATTTAAACTAACACATTGTTCTCTGCACAGTTTAACTGTCTCACACATGAAAATCAGACTGAATATTTGTTCTGCCTGAAATCTTGAACAACATCTCACCCTTGTGGAGGGTCTCTGGACTGCTGCTGAGCCTTCAGTCCCCGTGACAAAATCTGTCATTTGAAAATGAGAAAGACAAGTTAGTTTTATTGGTTCTGCATTTATCCATAATTATGTCACTTTCTTTGGCCTTGTATTGAAATGTTTTACTTACACAACAGTTTTGTGGAAATACAACAGGTGAGGAGTCATTAAATCATTCGTTATTTAGGCACACTGACTCTTTGAACTGCAGGCTGGAATGTTTCACCTATAAAGATATGTATTTAAAGTCTTAGCGTTTATTTCTATATTCTATGGCTAAAATGCTCATTCCAATTTTATTTTGTGATCACATTTAACTAAAATCACATTGAATCAAACTCACACTGAATCAGACTTAAACTGAATAAAACTCCCACTGAATCAGACCTAAAGTGAATCAGTCTCACACAGAATCAGTCTCAAAAAAAGTTTGATGACTTTTAAAATTCTACATTTAGCACACAAGACTTTGTAATCTCACAGGAAACATTGTGTTGAGATTCAGGAGGAGGCTAAACATACAGTGCTGTCAATCATCTCTATGAGTGTACATAAGTGGCAGTTTATGCACATGCCCAATGACAATTCCTCTTGGATTCCTCCCCATCTCCTCCACCGGGCATTCTTTCTCTGTGCAGCTCCATTATGGGGGGTGGGGGGTGAGCCTCAGGTTCAAGCACCCATCGAAGACAGCAGGCCCAGTTAATTTACCATTTACTTTTAAGACTGCATTGGCAGGTGAACTCATGAATTGAAATCTAAAAATCAGTCAGTGTAATGTTTGCCATTTTATAACTATTAATGGTGCAGGTAGACTTTTTCGCATAAGATTTTTTGCTCGCATCAGATTCAAGGCTCTGATGTTTGCATTCAAAGTGACTACTGGATTCGCACCTCCTTACCTGCTCTCACTTCTTCGCACTTATGTGCCCACCAGAAACTTGCGTTCAGCTAATGATCGTCGCTTTATGGTTCCACCCCAAAGAGGGAAGGAATCACTTTCCCGGACTCTTTCTTTCACTCTGCCTGGTTGGTGGAATGAACTCCATAACTCTATCAGAGTCACTAGCTTTCAAGAAACGACTAAAAACTCAACTATTTCGTCTTTACTTCTAAAATTGGCTTCTTACACTGTGCTGGAATACCTGAGACCTGTTTATAGCAGTTATACATTGTTACTCTTATAGTTGCTGAAATTGCTTCCTTGTCTTTGGATAAAAGCGTAAGCTAAATGACTAAATGTAAATGTATTCTATCTCCTAATCCTACTCATCATAGAAAACTTCCAGCATTTTTAATTATAAAAATCACCATTTAGTATATTTCTTAAGCAATGTAGTTTATAGGGACACTTCCTGTGTTTACATTGTTTATACACATTATACATTGTCATTATACACATTTGTGTCCTCATAAACCACATATTCAAACTCACTGTATCTGCTGTCATGACAAACAGCTCCACAGAAACCTTTCATCAGCTGAATTTAATATAATATTTTGATACTTTCTCAGATTGAGTCTGTATCCAGACAAACTGCCCTAAGATGTGCATTTCTCACACACACACCCACCCACATGTTCTGCAGACGCCATTTGGTGAAGATCTAGAGGTGAATAGATCTGCTCTATCAGACCACCTATATGTGCAACACAATTGGCTTTAGACTGTCATTCATTACAGCCATTACACGTCCGTTCAACTGTTGAAGTGACCCATCTGGCTCTTTTCAATGACCTCTGTGCCTCCTTATTCTGCCTTTCATTATCTGTCTATACGAGGTCCTGTGTTATTGAAATTCCAGGGTTGCTCTTAAGTGGCTTCCTCATCTGACCCTGATCCTCAAATGGCCACTCACGCTTTTCTCTGCCATCAGACGCACGTTTGTGTGATGTACCTAAGTTCATCTGTCTGTTCTTTCAGTTTTAAAAGCAGCGATTCTGTCCTTCAGATTCATTTACTGTGTGTTGATGAAAGTCAATGAGGTCAAAATGATAGACGCTGCAGTTCAAATCCAGCGCATGTTTCATTATGGCTGTTTACCACAGACATCTACTCTGTGGGTCATGTGACACTCGGATGTCAAACATCAGGATGGTTGGATGTTAGAAACTGAATTTCAAGGAAACTCAAACTCAAGTAACATTAGCTTTGTGAATGTAAACACAAAGATGCTAATCTCTCACCCCCTGGTTTAAGATGAAACATTAAGCTAATATTAGAGCACTAAACCTCAATAACACTTCAACATTTGATCAGTTTTAGCTCTTCATAACCCAGTTTACTGCCTGATCCTCTGCGTTCTTTTATTTGTGTTAAAGAAGCACAGTGGAAATCATCAACAACTGATTTGTAGCATTGTGACAAACTTTCTTTTAGAGCACCTCAGAATGTCGGCCCATAAGAGTCGTTATGTGACGAATAATTGAATTTATTCAAGTTAATTTGCTCTGTTACCTGAATGATTAGAGAACTATGATATTTTCAATAGTACACAAATAATGTAACATTAATATTCTGAAGGTTATTATTCACTGTTTGTTTTCAAACTAAAGAGGTTTTATTGAATGAGAGACTTTCCGCAGATGCACCTTTTGTTTAAACGTGTAGTGAAAACAGATATTAAAACAAGTCATAATACAATAACTAAAACCTAAAGACACAAAAACGGGGTCAAAGACACCCTCAACAAATGGAACCAATTTACTGATACATTTTATGCATTCATATTTATAAAAACTAAAGAATTCATACGTCACATAGAATAAACATGAATTGTACATCTTAAAATGTTCAGTTTAACAAAGAAAGTGTTAGGGCTAACCCTAACCCTAATACAAACATGCACAAAATCATTTTTTTGACATCAATTGGTTTGACAACTGCTTGCAAATGCACATCAGTACAAAACACAGCAGGTCTAATACAGAGATCGTGTTGAATGGATTCTATAATCTGTTCGATTTATTTGCAGTAAAAGAAGATTATAAATGTCTTTCATCCTCTTGGATCATTAGCTTATAAACTAAGAGAAGTCTTGTAAACATTTTTAAACTTTAAAAATGTTATGGTATTACTGCAAATCCCTTATACCCGTCCTATTAAATGTTATTAAGTACCATCTCCATGTAAGCTGCATATCTTGCTTAATAGACCCGTCATCTCTCATGTTAATTGACTAAATGTGTCTCAAAAGCACATATTGTTTTAGTAGGGTACCTCTCAGTGGTCTATGAGAGGGTAATCTCTGTCTACTGAAACAGTAGTACTGCTGTGACTATGTGACAATCAGTCAATTAACATGACAGATGACAGGTATCATAAGGATACCGAAAGTTTGTAAAAGCAGTCAAGAAAATCCATTAGCTTACCCTGAACTGGAAATAACAGGATGCAGCTGGTGTGCAGCTCTGATGGAAATCCTGGAGCCCAGTTTGAAAATCACATGTGGCAGATCCTCAGTAACCAACTGGTCAGAATCTGAGAATCCATGTGAACCTCCTGAACTGACTGGAAAACAGCTTTCAGAAGTCTGACACCTTCACCTATTGTGAATTTCTGTTTCGTTGGAGCTGTTAGGAACAGAACCATTTATATAGACAACAAATGATATTCAAGTCCTTCATTATTGTTTAGAGAATAGATTCATAAATACTGTATATTATTTATTTATATGAAAATCCTTTATTCTAACTGCTATCAGAGAGGTAATTTTGGTCTCATTTCACTGAATAACCAGACATGATCTTGAAACATTAACATCAACACAAAAAACTGAACAATCACAATCCATTTGAAAACACAGCAGCTTCCTGATTTTCTTACTGCTAAAATCAGGCTCAAGATAGATAAGATTCAGATATTCCTTCAAAATATCTTTATTATTATTTAATGCCATATTTTCTCTTCCTGCGATACTTTTAGAACCTGCATAGTGCTATACAAGTGACCTTGTTCCAGATGCTTCACAACAAACAATACAGACATAAAATAATTGTAGAGTAAAACATTTAAACAACATTCCCTCTTATTATTACTTAATTATTATAATTACACATTAAGATTGACCTCTTCATCATTTACACAGTGTGAAAACTGCTTAATTCACTTTAAAAGACCTGAAATTCAATCCATTAAACAAAAGTAAACGAAACATAAGAAACATACAAACACACAAAACTTGTTTAAAAATAAGCTGAATATGAGCGTCATCAGAAATCCAAAGACATGCAGATGACTGGAGAAGATGGACAGGTCAAAGGTCAGATTCATGACATTTATTCATGTTTTTCTCCACTGTAAAGTTTCCGGAGACTCGAGTCCAAAAGAAAATCCACAGACCTGAAAACAGACAGTAAGCCAGTTCATCTGTACAGACCACAACACAATACACGCAGAGTTGGGTTTTCATGTTTTTGGGGACACTCCATGGACATACTGTTTTTTTAAACTGTACAAACTGTATATTATGTCTTTCTACACTAACCCAAACCTACCCATCACAGCAACTTTTCTACAATTTTAGTTTTTCAAAAAGACCATTCTGTATAATTTATAAGCTTGTTTCCTCATAGGGACCTAAAGAAAATGTCTCCACAAGGTTAAAATGTACTGGTCTCACTGTACTTGAGGGGTGTTTGGTCCTCCTAAAGTAGTGAATACCAGGACCACATTCACACTTACGAGCACTCACCTGTCAATAGGAGTTATGATGAAGGGGATGGTGGAGAGGCCAATGGCTGTGGTTGTCCACTTGCGCACAGGTAGCGGCCAGCGTGTGGTTTTTCCCAGAAGGAAGAGAGACGCTGCACAGACGCGGTTGATTGTGAATCCAGGAATGGCCACTGAAGCTAAAGCCTGCCACACAAACGTGTCGACCACAGCTATGGTGACCCGCGCCGCTCTTCCCGAATTCTCTCCATGTGCCTTCAAACAACACAGCCAGACGCCCTGCTCATATTTTACTCCAAAATTAAAAGGAAGCAATAACCTCTTTGAGGCGCCATTGTGATCAATTCATCACTTTATTTCAGAATCAGAGAATTCTAACTCAATGTGTCAGAGGATCATGTGCGAGAACTCACTGTAGCGGCTCTCTTGCCTTTATCCAGTGCGTCCGCGGATACGTACGCTGTGGCGACCGCGTAACTGGCCCACACCGCGCTGACGGGCACTAGCGCGCGGAACGCCTCGCCCACCTCATTGGCGTAACCTATGGGCAACACGTGTGACCCGAATCAAACTCTGAAACCCCCAAAAATGTATCGAGAGCTTGATGATTGCTAAAACATCACCTGTGCAACTCCCACATTAGTATTTATCCAGTCCATGTGTGTGAAGTGTATTATGGGATTAAATTTTAGAATAGATCAGATTCAACTTTGTCATTGCACCGAGCCAATAAAAACCAAACGGTGTGTAATGTGTTTGTGCATATCATTAACGACAGTTTTTACTTTACGAAGGTTAAAATAAACTGACAGTTAGGGAGAGAGCGGTTGTGGATCGACACTCAAACTTTCCCCTTGTGTTCCCCACATTACAATGTAAATATAATGTTTTCAAAACTGTGATGAGTGACCGGAAATTCCACCCTAAATGAATCTAACAAGACCAGAGGTCACTTGTATCCAAGTCTTAAGATACCAAACTAGACAAATTTCACTAGTACGAAACTCCTCGTTCCTTATCAAGTGAAGAAATATAAACAGCATCACTGCTCTAAAATATTTACATTGAAATGTATCTAATCAATCTACAGATGAGTGACACATTGATTCACCGGAAATAGCAGAAGGTTACGAGTGTCTTTTACTCACCTAGAAACCGGACCCATGTGTCCCGATACACATCCACTTCTTTGCTCTGTTTCTCATGACCGTCTTCCATACTGAATCTTGTGTGCGTGCTTGAAATCTGACGAAGACTTAAAACTCATTTATGTGATGTCAGATCAGATCCGCAGGTTGACTTTCAGCGTCGCGTTCTGATCTACACATGCACAGAGGCGCGCCATAGTGGAGCAGAGGAACCGTCTACAAATGACACTCTTTAACACTACGTGATACCGCGAAATATTCAGGTACATCGTATTTCATGAACACGAGCACAAAGTTCTGTGTAATTGGGCGGTAACACTGAACTTTCACTCCAGTGTCCCTCCGTTCATTAATACACAAACCCATCCAAAGAAATTAAGCATTCCGCTAATCTTCTGTGCATGAAAGTACGAGAGTTTGTAAACACGCATGACACTTGAAAGTATACTTGGTTATGACTTCAAATTCTGTCACGGTTTTACATTCTGTCAATAAATAATAGACCCACTAGCCATGAAGTTTTAACTTCACAACTGAATGTTTGATGCTGGTGATTGTTGTCCGTGTCGTTTTACGGCAGTCCCTAACCGGGGGTTTACGTAATAGATCCCGGAAGTAAGCAGACTGTACATACATACTTAAAAATATATATATATTTTTTATCACTCATTATTTGATGGTAAAGTTCAAGATGGCGTATCAGTATTTGTTGTGTATTTTTTGTATTTAAGATGCTAGTGTTGTATTTTAAAAATATGTGACTTAATTGTGTTTCCCTAGAAATGTCTAAAATGTGAGCCACACAAATAAATTAAATTTAATAAATTAAATTCCACCGCCTACAAACGCTTTTATATGTGTCTTTTATTTATGTGTGTACATTCTGTTTTCTGCATTCTGATCATTAACATACAATCCGATTCGTGGATGTGTGGGCGGACTGAAGGTAGATTGACAGGTGAGAGAGCAAATAGAGACGCGCCGTGTACCAGCAACAGCCAATAGGTCGACAGCTGAGAATGATAGCGTAAAGGACGACTGCGTTGTGAATTCAGCGGACGCGATTGAAACGTTGTGCGTGTGAAACAGTGATGTTGAGATCACAGCTGATTATATTCGCTGTTCTCAGCGTCAGTTTATGTGATGACGGTCATGAAATGGAAGAGTTTCTGAAGAGAGAGTATTCACTGTCAAAGCCGTACCAGAGTAAGTGACACAAATGCATCCGGGAATTTAAATTTATGAATAATAATCCGCTGAAAAACAAAAATGCAGAAACACTCCAGTTAAGGGGTGTGTGTGTGTGTGTGTGTGTGTGTGTGTGTGTGTGTGTGTGTGTGTGTGTGTGTGTGTGTGTGTGTGTGTGTGTGTGTGTGTGTGTGTGTGTGTGTGTGTGTGTGTGTGTGTGTGTGTGTGTGTGTGTGTGTGTGTGTGTAGATATCGGGGTCTCGGGTTCGTCTCATTGGGAGCTGATGGGAGACGCTGTGGTCACTCCTGATCATGTGCGTCTGACGTCAGACCAGCAGAGTAAACAGGGAGCCATATGGAGCCGGATAGTAAGTCCAATCTGATCAACACCTGCTGCAGCCACTTTACACTATAATCACAGTATATGATACTATAAATACACAACATTACAAAAGTTAACATTACAGACAAGCATAAACATGCTATGAACTGAATGTGTGTATGTGTGTGTAGCCGTGTCATCTGAAAGATTGGGAACTGCAGGTTCATTTTA
>JAZGTI010020865.1:0-10423 GCA_036877585.1 Botia kubotai | reverse complement strand
TATCTATCTATCTATCTATCTATCTATCTATCTATCTATCTATCTATCCCAGAGTACTTGGATTTCTGTTTAAATGACTACATGGTTTATTTCTTTAATTTACCCCAAACACTTTAAATATGAACAGTGGCTAATTAGGGACCACTGAAACTGAAAGGCGATTAATGACTCACGAGAGACGGTAAATTAAAAGGCATCTGTAAAAGGTAAAAAAAAAATTAATGCAAGTACATTAACAAAACAAACGTTAATAATCCAACGTGTCTCACGTCGTATATTTACCTTTGCACTTTGTAGCTGGATCTAAATGTCATGTCACTAGTTCTCATGGTGGAACTCTAATATGCAGCGTAACTACAGTATGGTGTTTGTCCCGTTTTGTCCAGCTTCAGTTTGCATAATTGTGGATTGCATTCATAACACGAAGATTTATTTTAGATTTATTTTACTGATAGCCTCAATTCTGATGTTCAAATGCATTTAATGTTTAATAAGTGTTTATAAAAATATCGAACGAATGTATGATTTCATTTCTTTTTTTAGTCTACTGTGTGTGTGCGTTTAATGCTTGACATAATTGGGCCACAGACAACGCTGCATGTCATATACAATTATTCCAACGGCAATTATAATTAGCATTATGAATCACCATTAAATACACAACACAAACAAACAAAAATGCCATTATAACCTTTAATAAATAGGGACCAATTAGGTGAGGGACTTACCTTAGAAAATGCTTCATGGCGATCGTCTTTGTTACAACAGCACAACAAACATTGACGGAAGATCTGACCACCTGCGCACAACACAATTCAAGATGTGATCAATGTGAAGTATTTCTGTTCGATCGCCTATTGCATTCAATACAGTCCTCCATATTAATAGATAAATGTCTTCTGCTCGCCAATGTGTCGTTAGGCGGATTATGTCGTTGCCTTGGGCAACTGCACCTACAGCGAATATAAGATATCGTGACTTTAACTGATCCATTCTTTGCACTTTAGCGATTTTTAATAATGTCTTATCCCAATTGGTTATTTAATACCGAAAATCGGTTTCAATTTAGCGTCGAGACGACATCATTTTGCAATGGCTTATTACGCTACCTTTTGAATTTCATGACGTGTGAAAAAGACCAAACATTACGACTACGAGTATCTGATAAAGATAAATAAATGACAGGAACGCACGTTTCAAGATGTCGCTGCGAACGGGAATATGTCGGTCCTCCTCTCCGCAAGGCGAGTACCTGTTATTCCTCCATGATGAGCATGTGAATTAGGGAGCAAGAGGAGGAGGGAGGGAGTCACAGAAGCATCGCAATGCAGCGCTGCTGTGCCGCACGGCGGCGTAACGACCCCAGTAGACCTCTCACATCACACAACCGTTTCATACAGCAGCTACACATACATACACTTACATGCAGCACAGAACAAATACGTCGTCATATAAAAGACCGTAAAATATTGAAAGTTAATCACTTAAATCAACAAACGAAACCAGAACATTATTGTGAGGAAAGGTTTAACTACTATAGCCATCCCTCACTCTAAAGACGCAAACTAATCAGATCTCCAGAAATATAGCAACGTAAATACAGACCAATTTTAAGAAAACAGGAACTTTTACATGCTTAATTTGATCTAAGGTCACCCTGAGCCCTGTGGTTTCAGTATATCTGACAACCAAAAACAGGATCGCAGAGTAACTTCATTAAACCAGAACTTTAATGGTCAAAACTATTTATTTATACTTTTAAAAGGGATGCATAACAAAACATAATAAAAACATATATATGAAAACATGCCTAATATTAGTAATGACAGTAACAAACCAGATCTGACACAAAATGTCCATCTCTTAAGCCACAGGAACATCTATATTATTTGGCCTACCGAAAAAGTAGGAAATAGCAGAAATTTAAAAAGTGATCATACTGTAAGCAGCATCCAACTTTTATTTTTTGCCATTGAGATATCAGCACTCTGAGTAGTGTAAGGTAGTACTGAATATCTTCTTAATAGTGCATAAATGCCAAACTTTCTTCAATTTATGTTTTTTGAAAACAAACTTCTGCCTTTCCCGTTTACCCCGTTAGTATTTATACACAAATGGGGGTAAATGGAGATTGAAGGCACATACAGTAGAAGTGGATTTAAAATCCATAATCACAACAAAATATCAGTCGCTGCCTTTGGCAATAAGGGACATAGAATATCCCCGAAAAATAATGCAATACTGGACTCTACATTGTAGAGGTTTATGTCATGGATGTTTGGTCCATTTCAAGGTTCTATGTGATTGCACACTGGTCCATCTCGAGTCTCCTCGCCTTCCTTCTGCAGCAAATCTTGTAGAACATCTCCGTGTTGCTGGACGTCCGTGGATGAGGTGAGACGGTACACTCCATCATTGTCTCCACATGACTGATCTGCTGTGTGGGTCGGTACGATGTTGAACATGATGAAACCAAGTGTGATCACCACAAAAGACACAATGTACAGGCCTGAGAACTGTGGAGGACAGGAAACAGGAATTAAAGGTTGCATTGGAAACATGGTGGTTTTTATGAAGTCCAGTGCTTCAATATGGCAGAAACTGAAAATCCACAATGTAATCAAGCCATTAATGATGTAAAGCCCACATGTAAAAAATGTGCAACCATTCAAAATCAGTCCTTTTTCACTATCACGATTTTAAATGATCATCTGGCATGATGATTGAAATATAAACTATTTCTGCCCCTTTTATTGATCCTCTGAAATGTAATCTTCAACTCACACTGATGTTGAACAGAAATATGCCACAGAAGAGACTGAAGAGGTCAGCAGTCAGCAGCGAGAGGTTTACTGCAGTGGCACTTGTCATCTTCACCACTATAGGCATGAAACTGTACAGGCCGTACATGCACAGGGTATAAGCCACAAAGAGCAGACCTGGAGAAAGACGACCACATTGATTCAGTCAGATAATGAAGACCAGGCCTGGAACGACTAATAAGGCAATTCATCTTACGAGACCTTTGCCTCACATTGAGCCCTGTTACTAATTAAAATAATAGATCTTGTGTTTTCTTCCTGTTATACCCAAAAAGGCATAATGAACACTGGCTAATGATAGCAAATAATGTCTAGGTAATATTAACAGTGAATTTTAAATGGTAATTTTATGAGAAGAGTATGAGCTACTTACATGTTTTCCCGTCCCAGCTGATGGCGGTTATAGCTTTGGGTTCAAGTATAGCCCTTAAAATGAATTATAAAAAATGACAAATTATAAAATGAAGTATACAATGACTGATAACGTTAGTTTGAGGTTAGATGAGCGGTGACATAAAACTGTGTTTGTGTTTGTTTATACCAACAAAACAAGCGATGAGAGACTTACATCTGCACACCACTGATTAGGGTCCCAAATAATCCTATCATGCCCAAGAACTCCACCCTGGTCAGGTTCTTCACCGTGTATTCCTGACAGAGATTAGACACAGCATACAGAGCAGCACTGACCAGCACGAGTCCGTCCCCCAACAACACATTACTACCTACAGTAAGCGAGAAGAGATTAAACCGTTACATTCTGTTACGTTCATTACTTCATAACAGAACGTCTCACTTTCATTATACAAAAATATGTGACAACAGAATTTCAAAACTGACCAATCAGAACTAAGTATTTCAGACAGCAATGAAATAAAATACACACTTCCTCTTTCACTTAAGATTATACCTCACAAGCTGTTTTCACTTAGGTTTATCTTTGGTATGAATAGTAAATGATTAATAGAAAACAATAAAACAAAGAAATATACAAGTCTAGTCAAGATGTACGGTCAACGGATGTAAATATACATAACTGCAAATGTGTGTGCTATTGTGGTTGGTTACAGCAGTAAATATTATTCAACACTCACTTGGGCCTTGGTCTCTTCCTGCCAACAGATCTGCTCCCACCATTGCACCAACCCCAAGCAAGCACACAACCACAGCTACAAAATGCAATGGCCTATAGCGGGTCTTCAAGAAGATCCATGAGAGCACCATCAGAACCGGGATCACAAAACAGTCCAGCAGCTACAAATATTGGGATAGAGGGTAACTATAATAAATGCTTATCTTGAGAAATTATCTATACGTATATAAAACAGATGCTGAATATATTAATAATACTATATTAAATACAGCTACTAACAAAATGTAATCCTAGGTACAAACCTTGAACGCAACCACAACCCATATTAAGTACATTTATTTATGAGTTTTTTTTAGTAAGTGCACTGTAAGTACCGTAAAATAAAGTGCAACCCTTACCTGTATACTTGTAAGGTTAGTGAACTGGTACGCCATCACGACTGTGTAGTTGGCTTCCACATCCGTAAGAGCGACCAGAAAATACTTGCACCATTTTTTTCTTAGAATTGGAAAAATATTACTTTCTCCTATAATAAGAGAACTAAGGGTTAGTCATGTGGTCAATTAATCATACCATACATACAATTTTCTAATAAAGAAAAGATCCATTTGGAGAAAGATTTATTTTGGTTAAAGGAAACTGAGGAAAACTCAGTTATTCAACAGATATTCAGTCACAAATGCTTATCGGATCATGACAAGCATAGCCGTTCATAGTTACTTGTTGGCAGCCTACCTTTTCTGAATGCCAAGGCTAAAGTGTAGGTGAGCAGCAACAAAGTGTAATTCAGGAAGCTTTGAAGCATCGGTGTCGCTACCTCAGCGTTCGACAAAAACTGACACGTAACTGCCGTTCCACATATCAGTATGGACAGGGCCTGACCCATCACTATAGTCCTGAAAAGCTGCCTGTAAATACAATTCTCCAGTTACTCTCAATTCAAGAGCTCTTTGATCTGACATTTGGTCTGACAATAAACTCCACTTGTAACTTTTAACTAAGTTTCTGTGAGTTTTTAACATTTACATTTATGCATTTGGCAGACGCTTTTATTCAAAGCGACTTACATTGCGTTATACTATACATTGATTCTGAGAATGTGCAATCCCCGGGATCGAACCCATGACCTTAGCGTTGTTAACGACATGCTCTAACCACTGAGCTAATGAACATCGGAATTAAGAACTTTCTCTTTAAACTTTATGATTTATTTTTCAGTTTAAACTGAATAATAACATTCTATAACATTATTAATTCAATAACATCTATAACATTCTTTTACATCATACCATGTAAACACATCTTTCAAGGTGAGATTCCGTGGACCGCAAAAGAAATCCTTCCAGCGGCTGAGGGTTCCCGGGCTTTCACAGTCAGACGAGACCTCTCCGGCTTCACAATCCATATTTCACACGCAGAGAGCTGTACAATTTACAGAAAGCTTAGCGAGAACACCTTGGTTTAATGTTGGGTCACATGTAGAAACGAACAGAGGTCATAATCTTAATCTCTTCAGGAATGTATGCCCTGTTATACTGACTTAAGACACTATAAGCCTTCTTTAATGACATTTAGAAGTTACAATGTAAAAACCAAAAGGAGATCAACCATTTTAAATTGTAAGTACATAGGAAATAGTGCACATACATGTTTAGCATTAAAATGTAGCGGTTACAATTTACTCCCAATGAATCTGAACGACCATTAACATTAAGGTCGTTAAGGTAAAGACCTTATTTTGACATGCTCCAGAAAGGTGCTGGCATGCCGGTTATATAACGAACATACACGATGACTTCAGGAGAAACATGTTTAAGTATGTATAAATACGCATAAATGGCCCTGGGATATTTACATATGCAATCTAGTGCTCTAACCAGAGATTTGGTACATCACATAAAACGAGATGATTTAGCGCGTCAGTACTGAGACATCATTTGACTCAGAAACACGTGGCGGCGACCTGTCAGACACAGAGGCATCGTTAAGCAAAACAATAACTTGATAGGCAAAATCAAACTATTAAGACCACATATAAACAAATGAGGTACGTTGCGTTTAGTCGGTCTAGGCTTTGTATCTATGTATCAAACTACAATCAGTTTTGTATAGCGAAAAGCGGAGGTTAAACTCTAACTTTACCTACCTAGGTATAGCCATAATGCTAAGCTAAAATATCACTTCACGTGTATACAAGGAAGATGAGACGAGAATCTGTTAAATACCTGAATGTAATTGATCCGCTATGTTCATAATTTACAAATACTTCTATAATAAAACAGTCATTCTGGTGCGATGGCGCGTCTATTAAAACAAAAATCATAAATGTCGTCATTCCACTTAAAGCCCCGCCCAATTGTTAAACAGCCAATCGGAGCTCAAACATACTTCCGTTTTTTTAAACTGTGACCAATAGCAGAGACACACACTGTTTACTGTAGACTTGACACCGTGTTTGGGGTGTATTTGGGCGCTAATTTGATTCCCGGTCCTCAGGGTCAGCTAGCAGACCTTCAGATTGTTATGGAACAGAATCCGTCTTGTCCTTGGACAGATCACCCGGCTTTAGTTTATCGCTGTCAGTTGCTGAGACTGACAGAGAAGTTGCTCATATGCCAGGCTGTTTTCATTGCTGTAGGCTACACAGATAGCAACGGAGTGATTTGCGTAGCCTTGTGAAAAAAACGAATTTTCATTACACTGTTGAATACATTTTTCCTTTTGAATACGAAGGTATGTATTGACAGATAAACGCAATAATCCTCAAGGATAAGACAATTTGCGTGACCCAGTCTGAAAAACAATTTGATTTATCACACACTCTAAACAGCTCTGATAACCATTTCCAAACCATTAGGTATTTTAGGCAGCTGTTGTAATTAAATACGACGCAAAGTAATGTTGGTTAAAGAGCCTCTTAATGGTATTGTGGTATTATCATATGACCAAGTGATATATGTCATTTATTTATTGTATATTTCTATTTATGTATGGTTAGTGCTTGCAAAAACAAAATTGTATAGCATATAAATATTATAGCCGTATGTGCAGTGTGTCGCGATGCCCCCTAGCAACCAAACCTGCCCAAACATCGCGAGACTGCACGAGAATAAATGGAAGAAACATGGCGACGTCTAATTTATTGAAGGTAGGAGGTCCCTAAATGTAAGAATATTTCGCATCAGTAGCTTCTCCGTTAATGTCATGACAGCGATCATACGACCCAGTCACTGTCTGCTTCTGTTTAGATCGCTAAACATTACGAGTTCATTTAAAATGATATTGTTTGCGTTGTTATATGTAGCCATTGAGATTTTATGTTATTATAAGGTTTAAGGCTCATAGGATGTTTTTTCCTCATTGCGCCATCACACAACTTACTGCTGTCGTCACGCTTATATAATTAAAATAAAAAATATATATCATTTGTGCATGTTAAATACAATATATCTGATTAAAAGTGCAACCCATGACTCAAATGCTACATTTATTGCAGCCTGTGCACATATTTGTACATGTAAGCTGGTGTCAGTCTCTCAGAGGATAAAAGCATAATTTATTTATGCTTCCTCATTCTTGAACCTGTGTTTTGTTGTATGTGCCATGAAGTAAAACTAAAACAATAATAGTTTAATACTAAACAATATATTTTTAGGTTATGTTTTGATACATGAAGCATAACACATTAAGACATGTTTTAATTACATGTGGAAGCTGAGATTTATCTGCTTTGTAGAATAAAGGCTCCTTGCAGTTTGAAGACAAATGGGATTTGATGCGGCCCATCGTTTTGAAGTTACTCCGTCAGGAATCAGTTACTAAGCAGCAGTGGTTTGATTTGTTCTCGTAAGTTCTCTCCCATGTTCGGTAATGATGCTTTTGTTCTTCAGACTGATGGCTGATTTGGTTTTTGTATCATCCAGAATAAAAAGTGACACATTCAACTATAGCGTTAATCATCACGTGACCTTTTGATGCTACTCCACACTGCTGTGTTTTGTTTGCAGGGACGTCCATGCTGTGTGTCTATGGGATGATAAAGGCCCGGCAAAGATTCACCAGGCACTGAAAGAAGACATATTAGATTTCATCAAGCAAGCACAGGCAGTATGTGTGCCATTTTTCACACATTCATGTGATATCTGTGATATCTGAGGTAAAAAACTGAGGTAATAAACAAGCCTTGTCTCTTGTTAGACTTAAGCTTCTATATTGTGGCTAAATGTCTTTACACCTGGTATGTTTTGATCAATTCGCTGGTTCTGCTCTTCATCTTTCTGATCTATTTCAGCGAGTACTGAGTCATCAGGATGACACGGCCCTGCTCAAAGCCTACATCGTGGAGTGGAGGAAGTTCTTCACACAGTGTGATATTCTGCCAAAGCCCTTCTGCAAACTGGAGATCACCCTGTTGGGCAACCAAGGGAGCAATAAGAAGTCAAACGTTGAAGATAGTATTGTTAGAAAGGTACACTACCAGTAGTGTAATAACTGAAATGTGATGAAAAAATGTGATGTGTAATAACTTGCTAAATAATGCGGTATGACATGCGATTAACCTTTTAATTTTGTAAAATCAATGTAAATGTTATTAAAATAAGTCAAAACACTGAAAATGACATAACCAACAAACATGTTTTACGTTCTTTTGGGAAAAGAAAGCTTCACTACAACTTCAAATCTGTGTCAAACTAAAACTGACTACACCAATTTAAATAAAAATTGAAAATTGAAAATAATTTAGTTACTACAAACCATTTTGATATGCACATTTGTGATATTTTGATATATTGCACATATGAAATGTTTTAAATATCATGACAAACACATTTAATAAAATGTGTTCAGACTATATATTGGTAGTATATATAAAAACGACTTGTTGCTTATTTGTAAAGTGTAGTTTTGATATTAAAAGTATTTTGTCATTTAAATGCTTTATTCTATAACAATACAAACATTATATCAAGTTATTCATCCATTCTGAGTATGTATTGCCTTATTTTTTGGTGTAGCTTATGCTGGACACATGGAACGAGTCCATATTCTGCAATATAAAGAACCGGCTCCAGGACAGTGCAATGAAACTGGTCCATGCGGAGAGATTAGGAGAAGCCTTCGACTCACAGCTTGTCATTGGAGTGCGGGAATCATATGGTAAACAAAAAAGACTTCCTAGGCTTCGTTTAGTGTGAAATTAATCTGATTTTGGCACATATGATTAAATTGGTTTGCAGTCTGAACAGCAACATGTTTTTTTTGCAAGCCTGATCCAGACCGCATTCAAATGTGGTTTGAAATCTGATTTAAATGTGGCTTATAGAAATGTGGTCAAGTCAAATCATTGTTGCTCATGTGTGGTATTTATTATGTATTTTAAACCGATATTACTTTCACAATCTGAACAAGCGGTTCTGATGACATAATTTGCAAAATGACAAAATGTGCAGCCATTCGTCAAGAGACCATAAATCTGATTTGATTTTCATATCCTTTATGAATAAAGCGTAAGTGTTTATATTGCAGTCAACAAAGCTACTCAGATGGACCCTTCCTAGTGCTCATGCTTATGTCCCATTCTCTCCAGTGAACTTGTGTTCTAACATGGATGACAAACTGCAGATCTATAGAGAGAACTTTGAGAAAGCATATCTGGATTCCACAGAGAGGTTCTACAAGACTCAAGCACCTTCATATCTGCAACAGAACGGCGTTCAAAACTACATGAAATATGTGAGTGCCAGTGGATGATAAGATTTGTATTATACATTTGATTCAGAGTTCACAGTGTGTGAAAGTCGAGGCTCGTCCTTTTTGTTATTAGTCTAAATGTGCGTTTGAGAAACCGTAAGCATGTTATTGTTGTGGTGTGTCTTTATTTTTATATTCACAGTGGAGAGTTTAGAATTTAGAACTGCTGTCGTTCCTAATCTAGAATGTGGATGATATAGTGACCCTTCAGCTTTCTGCTCTGATGGTGTGTTTAACAAGCTTTTATGTGTATGATTGCTAAATCCCTGCACATTTTGAAGTGTCGTGAATTGCGGAATTCAAGAGTTGTTCACCTCAGTTGTTTTTTTGATTGACAGGCAGACGGCAAATTACGAGAAGAGGAAAAACGTGCACTTCGGTATTTGGAAACCAGACGAGAATGTAACTCCGTCCAGGCAGTGAGTAACTCTTACATTCTTGCGTCTTTGGTTCTGTTCTCCAGAAGTGCTCCAAAACAAGCATGTGGCTTGTGTTTGTCTTCGTCCTCACGTACTAACATTGGCTGCATGGTTTGTATCGTTTGCATTCATGCAGCTAATGGAGTGTTGTGTGAATGCGCTGGTGACGTCGTTCAAAGAGACAATCCTGGCCGAGTGTCCAGGAATGATCAAGCGGAATGAGACAGAGAGTGAGTACGGCAGGAGTTCTGGCACCAAAGGCTCTGCAAGTTCAGGTTGGCAGTGGGACATGTTTCCCAACTATACCCAGCCAGCACCATCCTATCACATGTGTTTGT
>JAZGTI010020864.1:0-10425 GCA_036877585.1 Botia kubotai | reverse complement strand
TTGATTTGATGGATTTCTCTAGCAGATGTGACATAAGCAATAGTATCATCATGTTTCGCTAACAGACAGAACAGTAGATCCTAAAGCACAATGTGGGATGCATGTCTTTCTCAGGTTTTAATATGCGTATGAAAATGGATACATGTTCAAATATTTTACCATTCATATTTCTGATGTTTTTTCTGCTGCTGACAAAGAAGAAAACACAAAATGAACAAATAAAAACAACTAACCTGCCAGTGAAAGACTTCGGCTCTTTGTACGAGATCCTGCTGTGTGCTGTACTGCGCAATGTTTCTGACATGAGTATTTTATAGCTCAAGTAGAAAAATATTTAAGCAATAGCTTGGTGATTATAATGTATGATAACTAGATAAGTGTATATTGCATAAAAAAGAGAAAATCTTAGATTCACTTTTGGTGAATTTTGTACTGTATTTATTACTAATGACAATGTAAAAAGTTGCATACCATAACCCAAATTTTCTTTTTTAATTTCTTGTCTATGACCCTTTTTTATGTTTTTTTTTCAATAAAATGTTAAAAAAGTTTTGAAAAAGACAGCATTGTGAAGTTTCTTTAGCTCACTAACATGATTTACTTGTTCTGACCCACTGCAGGATTGTCTGATGCCCTGTGGCAACCACTCTGACTGGAAATACCCAAACAAACACATTTAAACTAATAAATAAAGGCAAATATATAAACCCTAGGAAATATAAAATGCCTGTGATTTACCACAGAAGAGACCAGAGAGAGAAAATGAAGAGACGTGAGACTGAATCTAGTAACAGGATACAATATCCACTTGTAAATGTAGCTTGTAGACTCGGCTTGTTGGTTCTTAAGGCAAAATGTTTAATGCTGAAGTCACTTGTAAGTCGCTTTGGATAAAAGCGTCTGCTAAATGAATAACTGTAAAATGTAATGTAAATGAATCTGTGACAGCCAGCCAATCAGATGTGAGACACACATGAATCTGTTCATAAATCATGAATGATGTTCTCAGCTTTTCATTGGTGCAGGAGAGATCCAGATCAATTCATTGACCAATTAAGAGAGAGATCAATTACCTGCCTGCAGGACACACCCACAACTCTCCCTCTTTCTCTAACCTAAACCACCAGCATGTTAAAGTGTTTTCAAATCTCACCACGTGGAGGTTTATTTTCTTTTTAAAAAATTACAAATAAGTGCTGTCGGTTTGTTCAAAGCCTGAACTAAACTGAACGGACGTTTAAAAGCTCAAGTGTAAAATCCTGCTCGCTTAATATTTGGGATATAGCACCCTCTGGATCTGGCCATCTGCTTTGTTTTTGTCCAACCACTTTCCACAAACAAAGATGGTTGTCACCCAGTTGGCAGTGTTTGTGACCTCCACACATTCCAGAAACCAGCCAGGAGACATGCTGCTGTTGTCATGTTCCACTTTGACCCTCAGAAGTTCACCCAGGTCCAGCATCTCCAGTAGAAACCGATCCGTGCGTCCTCGTTCAAACAGGTTCCTGAACTTCTGCTTCAGCGCTCGTTTCCCAGAATCTCCATTGACACCGTAAATGGTGACGAAGACGTTGGCATCGGTCGCCGCCTCCTTGATGTCTCCAGTGATAACGATAATTTCATATTTCACCGGAACTAAACTGCGGACTTTACTAGCAAAACTCTCCACGGATTTGGTGCACTCAAAAGTCATGAATTCATGTTTCTTTGCTGCCAGTGGTATCCGTGCGTCACAGGTGAAGTAATATCTGTGGAGTGAAAAGAATGAATGACAGTGTTCTGCTCTCAGATGTGTCACACACACACACACGAGCGAGACTCACTTGTTTCCCAGCTCTCTGTCTGTTACAAGCACTTCCTGCACGTGCCAGAAAGAGACACACTTCACCTTTTTCTCTTTTGCTATGTGGCCCAAACAAATGCCAACAACATCTCCCAGAGCTTTAGAGGAAAACTCAAAGGTGTCTGTGGCCCCACTGCAACACACAGGCACAGCACACTTGCTTTTATACACACATTCAGAAATTGGTGTTGCTGCACGTTTTTATGTGATTCTCTGTGCTTTGAAACAATTAGCATTTTGTGAAAAGCTCCATACAGATCAATATGAAATATGATTGAGCAGGTATTTTCTCGGCATGTAACCAGCACGGTTTAAAACATGTTTGGCACAGAATTTGTCAGTGGGAAGTGCCTTGCTGTTGTCTGGGATACGTTAGGGCACATTAGCGATCACAAATGTGATTTTTGACCTCCTGATGTTTCACAGTGCAGGTGTTATATGTGTGATGATGTCACCGTAAAAATCTCTTCTTTTTTGATGAGTTTTCCAGCATGAACTCTTTCGAACGCCCTTTTCGCCCCTCTAGCACGATCCAGGCGCTTTCTTTTGTCTCTGCATCCTCAGAACTGGATGTTGTGATTTCAATTTCATATTCTGAAAAGATTACGACAAAATACTTCAAAATACAAATTCAGTGTATCTGACTGGGTGTTAAAACAATGAGGACTCTTCGTACTGGTCTTGTCACTGAGATCCAGAACATCATTATTGGCACATGCCAGTTCTCTCATGATCTGACCATCATCCTCGTTTTTGGCCAGCCATCGGTCACAGGGGAAGCGGAAGGTTTCATTGAGGAGTTCATCCTTCACGTCGATGTACTCCAGGTGCCATCCGGGAGCAGGACCTGACAGTCAGGAGTCAGGTATACAGAAAGGAACACAGAAACATCAAATTAGATTATGAAACACATACGTTTCGGCCCACTGTGTCTGTGTACTGCTGTTTCTAAAGAACTACATTGATAGTGGAAGCATTTTTTTGATCAATAACTTGACATTTTCTTTGCTGTGTATCATGCCTAACAACAGCCCTGAGTTGTTTTAGGTTCACTAAACCACGGCTGTCTGTGGTTTATTGCTTTGTCACATTACAATAGTGTGAACATATTTGTGTAAATTCCATACATAAATTCCAGTCTGCAACATTTACCTTACATTTACATTTACATTTAGGCATTTGGCAGACGCTTTTATCCAAAGCGACTTACATTGCATTCTACTACACATTGATCATTATACAGTATGTGCAATCCCTGGGATCGAACCCATGACCTTGGCGTTGTTAACGCCATGCTCTAACCACTGAGCTACAGGAAAGCTACCTTAAGACAAAGGAATCAGTCACAAACTGAAGATCTAAAGTGAGACCTGGTTCAGATGTGTGTTTGCACATACAAACACTCAGAACATTTACTAGCGTACTGAAATTATAAACTGTGCATCACCTTTATTGTTGTGCCAGACTCTGACTTTTGACAGCTCTCCCAGGCTGAGCACGTCTAGGAAGCGGAAAACATCCACCTGTTTGCGCTCAAACTTGTTTCTGTTGTTGCTTTCCTTCAGTGTCAGAGTTCCTGTGTCACCGTTCTCCCCAAACACCATCAGAAACACATTAGCATCTGTGCCTGCACCTGCAGAAGGTTTCAGAAAAGATCTCAACATGAACTCATCAATGAGCTCTCTAAATGTACATGTCATTTCAGGGGGCACACAAAACCCTTCAGAAGTATCGTTCATATTTGACCTACCAGCAACATCACTGGTTTTAACCTGAATGATGTATGTGGTCTTCTCCACCATCTCCTCACCATCCACCACAGCAGGAAGCTCACAGACTTTGGTCCTCTTGGGTCCTTTGGTTTTGGAGAGCCAGTCTTCATAGGTGAACGCATACACCTCCTCTGTGATCAGGTTCTTCAAGATCATCTGGGCCATGTGACGTCCACAACGAACAAGAGCATCGTTATAGTTTTACACATAATTACGTCATTCAGTTTTTATTAGGTGAGATTCACAGACTCACCTTGTCAAGAAACCAATCAGGGCGACTTCCTGTTCCGTCAATGCGAACCCGTAGTTTCTTCAGGGGGGCGATGTCATCGATCTCCAGATTAAATGAGTCCTCTTGTCCTCGTTCAAACCTGTTACAAACCCACAGAGCCACAGTAACAGGAGGAAATTGTGCTTTTTTGCTTCATTAATCCTAGTTTCCTAAATTCAAATCTGAAATATAATTCTGCATGCTGTTTGTCTCAGCTGAACCCTACAGCTGACGTAGGCAGGAACAAACTGTTACCTTCTGAGACAAACACTCAGAATCCATAATCTTATTGTATGTCACACTAACAGTAATCTTTCTCGTGTGTAATACGATGAACGTGTGAATTCTGAGAGCGACTTCTGATAGCGAGATCATTGATGAAATTAAAAACATTCTTTTAATCTGGTACCTGTCCTCATTTTTAGAAAGCAGCATTTCCTCTGTGCTCCCATTGGCTCCAAACACAGTTATATAGATGTTGGTGTCAGTGCCAGCATTTTGGGTGTCGCCTGTTACGACTGTCACTTCATAAACCACCTGAAAGAAAAACAAGAGGCTAAAGTAAGATGAAAAGATTCAGTAAACTGACCTGCACTGAGCACCACCCCATGACAGTTCAGTGCACGGGAGTGTTTGGACCTTTCGAATAATACTGATGGTTGTAGCATCCAGTATGTTGAAGACTCGTGCTGTGAGACCGTCTCCTCTGTCTTTGGCAAGCCAGCACTTGCACAGGAAGTTGTATTGAATGCCTTTAGTGGGAACAGCCACAGAAAGTTCATCAACAAGCCAACAGCTCTCTGGAGTTGCTCCATTATGACCTAGCTGAGAAAGGGAAATCTTCAGGTTACTGGTGAACGGCTCACACATTTATTGGTTTTAGTCATACATTTACTGGTGGAATTGTGTGACGACCCAAACACACCAAACCAGTAAGTGCTGAATGCAACTAGACGGTTCTGAAACGCATCGGGCCGCCATGATCTGACATGCTTTACTGGGTCTGTACAGCATCAGTCTAGCACTGAGATCCAGACCAGACTTCAGCAGGTCTGTTTTTCCTAAACACCACGTCATGAGTCAGATCAGGTCATGACGCAGAGAGAATACACCCAAACATCTTAATGAAACAACATTCAGTTTACCGCTAACAGTTTCACTGCTGGTAAAGTGCAACAGCTATTGTACCAAACAAACAGATTTTTGTGAAGAAGCAAAAGTCAATACTGAACTGGAACAGAAAGAATGTGTGTTTGCTGAGGAAGGTGGAAAATGACTATTTACACACACACACAGCTGTTCCAGAGCATCCAGTGTTGGATTGTGGGTAATTTGTGAAGGTTCACGCTAAAATGCCTTGAATTTGCCCCAAAGTGACAGAGGTTTGTTTTATGAAAACGTTTGTTTCATGTCTCACCTCCACCCTCTTAATTTCCCCCACATCTAACCCATAACACTGAAAGTGCTCCATCCCCCCCGCAGCGAAACATTTCTTCCCCTCGGGCAGATCCAGCCAGAGTCGCTCCGTCTCCAGGTCATTAAGTCCCATTATGATGATGTAGACGCGACTGGAGGTGCTGGCATCCCGGTCGTCTCCTGTGGACACGGTGAAGTGGTACGGAATCACTGCAAACACACCACCAGACAAAACATGACTGATGACATCACAGCACATGTGATCTATGACATCAGCAGGTCAGAGTGAAGTGTGAACAGACTTGGACCCTCTTCCAGAATGACAGCCTTCTTCTTCTTCCTCTTTTTGTTCATGTTTCCATCCAGACCTGCTTTTGAGTTCTGTGTGCTCTTCACATTACTGGGGTTCCTTACACCCTCATATCCCTAATTTTTTACAGCAGAAAACACATGATGTCACATGATGAAAATAAATTCATGATTTACTTCTGTCTTCTACAGCTTAATGATAGTTCATGACACTTTCAGCCTTTTATAGAGTTATAAACCGTTGTTGTATAAGTAAAAAAAAATCAATGAAAACATTTGTTTCAAATGATTTTCTGTTTCACCAAAAAAACAGATGAGCAGAGAATTGAAAGAATGTGGGGGGGGGTGGTAAATTATGGCCTTATCTTACATTCTGTAACAAATACATTAAAAGCACGGTCTGTCAAATACTGAGAAGTGAGACGTCAGTCTCTGTTACCTTGACAAAGAAGGTTCTCTCCATCCGCTTGTCCTCTTTATTTCTGGCAAGCCATCGCTCACACAAGAACATATAAACTTCTTCTGTCTCCATGTCAACAACCTCCACCTGGTCCAGGTACCAGTCTGCTCCAGCCAATGAATTATCATGACCAATTCTGATTTTAAAGACCTGACCAAGATCCACAGCCTCAATGCTGAATTTATCAACCTAATCACAGAAAAAGTGAGTCACTCACTGGACCTCTAGAAGGTTCTGCAGTAGCCAAATCTGACAGCAGTTTTACTCAAATATTTTTCAGGAAAAACAGGATGATAAATGGTGTGACAGTTTGAAGATTTACCGCGCCTCTCTCAAATTTGTTCTTATTGGTCTCAGATTTGCTGAGTTTACGTTCTCCAGTATCTCCCAGGTCTCCATAGATGGTCAGAAACACATTAGCATCGGTTCCTGCTCCGTACATGTCGCCTGTCCTTACAGAAACTTTATATGTGTGCGCTGAATAGAGAGAGAACCACAGTTACCACGAGAGAGATACATAAATCACACAACAACACACATACAACAACACATCCACTACACAACAACACATTACAATACACATTCAACAGACACTGACACTGACACAACACAACACAACGCAACGCATACACCACACACCGACACACACTACACCTCACATGATCTCTCTTACTCTCAAGAGCATCTTCCACCTCAATCTCGCTGTGCTTCAGGGTTCCATCTCTCTGGAGTTTCTCTGTGATGATGTCAGAGGGTACAAGCTCTCTCACTGTCTCTCCATCATCCTCAGACTTTGCCAGCCAGCGTTCACAGGGAAAGATGGTGGTTTCTGAGCCCTTGATGGAATGGTTATTATTAACACATTATTAACTGTAGTACATCTGTGAGCTACAAATCATCTTGACAAACAGATTTAAGATTATGTAAACCTTCTGCTTAAAGCTTTTTGCATCAGTCTGCAGATAACGCGCTTGCTTTGACATAATTTAACAGTGTTTGTGGTCACTGTACATATATTTTCTTATATTGTTTGAATGATCTCATGTTCTTTGACATGGAACTCAGTCACCTTTCCTTTTCTTAAAAGCCGTCTTATCTCCACCCTGTCCAGATGCCAACCAGGGTTTGTGCCTTTGTTATCATGTCCGATTCGAATTTTCTCCAGGATATCTCCTACGTCTTCCAACTCCACAGAGACAACAGAGCACACCAATCAGAACGTAAGACCTTAAGAGACATCCGTGGTAAGATTCTTCTGGACTCGTACCTCCACTATGAACATGTTCTCCGCTCCTCGCTCAAAGTACATGCGCCGCTCTCTCTTGTTAACACACAAATGC
Source organism: Botia kubotai (assembly GCA_036877585.1). Classification (NCBI taxonomy): domain Eukaryota; kingdom Metazoa; phylum Chordata; class Actinopteri; order Cypriniformes; family Botiidae; genus Botia; species Botia kubotai. Next base: position 3,014 of record JAZGTI010020864.1, on the reverse strand, counting down.
TTCTGCTGAGAGCACAGGCCCTTCTGTCCATACAGAACTATGAAAACATCGGCATCTGTCCCCGCAGCAAACTCCTCGCTCGTGAACGTGGTGATTTCATAAGGAACAACTGAACGACAGAAGACAAATCAAAGACATTTCTGCAGATGAGCAAATTCAAAGCTGCAATCCGTCTCCATTTCAGACATGCAAGTTACTTTTTTGGAGATTTTCTGAATGTGGATGAGCTGTTTAGGTTCGGTAAGAACACGCTGCACAACCCCAGCCCCCACACACACCGTTAGGTAACTGCTTACATAAAGTCAAAATAAACATTTCCTTCATAATCTAACCCAACAGCTGAAATATGAAGTCATTATTATAAGCTTACTGTACAGTTTTGAACACTGATCTGTACTGTTATGTACTTGCTCATAACTGATTTTTCACTAAAAAACAGATTGCAGCTTCAAGTCAGTGACGCCCCGCGTCCACTTCTTACAGGGGGTGTACAGTTCGGTCTGCAGGTCCGCAGGATAAAGATCTCGAATTATTGCTCCATCATCTTCTCCAAAGTCCAGCCAGCGACCACAGGGGAAGCGTAACCTCTGACCCTGTGAAGGGGCATCAATCTCCACCCAGTCCAGGAACCAGCCGGCTGACCCTCCTGGACAAACAGAGAACCAAGGGGCATGGTGTCACGCCTCAAAATTTGTGAAGTCAAAACAGTAAGGAAAAATATTTATTCCTCTGTGAATCTTTGATCTTTCACTTCATCATCAACATAAATGCAGTGATTCTGTCCGGTTGCCGAGCAACTTAACACTGTTTGCTGTTAGAAGCAGTCAGCTGTCAAAACAAACCTGTCTTTGAGTTTAATCTGGATTCACATTCACTCAAACTTAATGACAGTTACAGATACCCGAGTTATCATGTCCAATTCTTAGTTTCTGAAGATCTCCAAGATCAACGGCCTCCACTGTAAACTCGTCGATGATTCCCTTCTCAAACTTGTTTTTGTGGGACTTTGAGGCTTTGAGGTTGATAATTCCTGGGCAGAACATGATGACAGTATTCTGATTTTTCAGTGGACAGTGTATCGACCAGCTCTTTTGTAATCATGTGTCTTTACCCGTGTCATCATTTTCTCCATAAAGAATAGCAAAGACGTTGCCATCTGTTCCTGCATGTTTCTTCTCTCCTGTCTTGATCCTCAGGGTGTATGTTGTTGACATGGCTACAAAACAGAAATGAGACCCATTCAATGATAATCAAGCATTGCATATACGTATATGATGACAGCACAGACTCAGACTCACCTTTCTGCTCCAAGCCCAGTGTGGCCCCTGATTCCTCCTCGTCCTCGTCCTTCCTCATGAAGGCCTCATCCACTGGCACGAGCTCTCGTGCGATCTGACCATCATCTTCATCAACTGCTAGCCAGCGATTACAGGGGAAGTAATACCTACAGCGTGACCCAACAAACACTTACAGATCTCTGACATGTTGATAGATTCACATAACAACATACTTCTGCATACACAATTTTCATATATGTAACAAATCTATGACATTTCTGTGGACAACTTGAATTTAGATGCATATATGAGATTGTCTGTGTGAAGTCTGTGTTTGCGCATACACTTTGAATCTCTTGTGTTCTTCTCCTAAATGGTGGTTTAATGGACACTGAAATCAGTCTGTAGAAACTCACGTGGTGTCGTCTTTAGTGTCCACGATTTCCACCCGGTCCAGGTACCAGGCTGACTGACGGCTGTTGTCGTGGCGAATTCTCAGTTTCTTCAGAGGACCCAGTTCTACTGCACTGATGGTAAAAACATCCTCCTACATTCACCAGCAGATGCTGAGGTTAGTTGTGACAGAGGAAGCATGAATCTAAGACTTGATGAGCACTGATATCAACTGTGAGTTGATGTATTTCCTACTAAACAGGAAGTTTACATCGACTAGAAATACTGAAAATTGCAAATGTATTTATGTTCTAGAAATGATTTTAGTCAACTTCTAGCAGTGAATACCACAGAGAAGCTCAAAGGTATCAGACGTGGACACACAGCCACAGACCTCGTGAACTGGATCTTTGATCATTTTAATTGTAGGAATTACGGTGAAGATTCTGAGCGGTCTGTGGAATGTGTGCTGAATAATTCATCAGCTCACATTAACAGATGAGAAAGACAACACCACCATATCTACTGTTAATAACAGCAGGTCTGAGATCAGATTACCACGCTTCCTCCAGTCAGGGAGATTTACACCTCATCTAACACTCACCTGTCCACGTTCAAATTTGTTGAGATGGTTGGACTTCCTCAGGGGGCGTTCACCTGTGTCTCCGTTCTCACCGTAGATGTTAATGAAAACGTTAGCATCAGTTCCAGAGCCCAGCATGTTTCCTGTGAACACGCTCACCTCATACTTGTTTTCTGGAGCAGAAAGATGTGGAATGATTCAACAATTTGTTCTGCAAGGACTTCGGCTGTAATTATCTGTGCTTTGCTCATGTGGTCATCACAGGTTAAAGATTGATGTTGAATGAGATCTGCACCTTCCAGCTCCTCGTTGTCCTCTGGCAGAAGCTCTACCACCATCTCTCCATCTTCCTCATCAGAGGCCAGCCAGCGATCGCAAGGGAATATGTACGTCAACACCACCTCACGCATCTCCTCTTCACCACCCTCATCTTCATCTTCCTCTTTTTTCTTCTTCTTCTTTTTCTTTTTGTCTTCCTTCTTCTCTTTGGGCACCATGGCCATGACCAGACGCTTTATCTCCACATGGTCCAGGTACCAGCCGGAACCTACACCTGTGTCATCATTACTGATGCGGACCTTAAAGATCTTCCCCACCTCTTTGGCTTCAATCTGTTGTACAGACACCAGATCACAGATCAGCGATGTGTGTGTGTAATACTGTGACGTGTGTGGGTGTGATAATGTGATGCATGTGTGTAATACTGTGATGTGTATGTGTGTGTGATACTGCGATGGGTGAATGTGGCACTGTGGTGTGTG
>JAZGTI010020863.1:0-10425 GCA_036877585.1 Botia kubotai | reverse complement strand
GATTTCTCTAGTATGCAGCCATATTATTAGGTTTATGTTCCTATTCTCTGTCTTATGTAGTGCCTGTTTGGAGTGGAGTAAACGTGGCTGGCGTGTCCCTCCAGGGACTAAACCCAGAAATGGGCACAGATAAAGATAAGGAGGACTGGAAGAGTGTCCACAAGATGGTAGTTGACAGGTGAATAATCCAAAACCAACTAGACATGTATTAAACTGGATTTAAATTTTGACCATTTGAATCAGTTCTTTAGCAGAGTCAACGTCTCTAAAATGAAACTAGTTTTATAATTATCTATCAAGCCAAGTCAGATAGTAAAAGGCTTTAGAGAAGGAATCCGAGTGCTGAGAAGCATAAATCTTCATTTGTATATGATCTGTAATAAATATGTACTCTACGCTGCCATTTGCAAGCTTGTAAATTAGATCCTTGCGTAAGTGTATTTAGGCTGGGCTTGTAGTTGTTTATATGCGTTTCACATAAATGGGTTTGTATTGGCAGTGCATATGAGGTTATTAAGCTGAAGGGCTATACATCCTGGGCCATCGGAATGTCTGTAGCTGACCTCTGTGAGAGCATCTTGAAGAACCTGCACAAGTGTCATCCAGTTTCTACCCTGGTCAAGGTAAGACTGGTTTGATCTAGTATCTCCAAAATAAGAAAGTACTGTGACGCATATATTTTCTTGTATGGAAAGAAAGTACAAGCACATATGTAAACACAAGCTCTGTTCCATAAACATCTCTACATAAGAAGCATTCTAAATCAAATGGAACATGCAAAGTTCTTTATGGACAGGTGCTCCAGTATTGATCATTCGCATAGTACTCCTATATTTGTATAATATATCATACACTTGTATCTCAGTTTCCAAGTTGTCCGGAAATTTAAATTATGTTCTTTCACACTTTTTCCCAATAGGAAACTGAATATACAGATTTTTAGAGTTCAATAAAATGTGGCAATATAATACACATTTTAAACTTTGTCAACCATTTTGGAGTTTAATGCAATGTATTCTGGGATCGCCTTGTCTGTAATGCAATGCTACTGCAAAATGATCCTATAAAGTACCAAAATTTAGTTTGGAAGAGTTACAAATGTGCCTACAAATACCGCTTAGGTGTTCAGCAAGGTTTTGGAACAGTCATAATATAGACCTAATATAAAATACTGTACTGACGCTTGTGCACGTTAACAGGGAATGCACGGTGTAAATGAAGAGGTCTTCCTCAGTGTGCCTTGCGTTCTGGGTAACATCGGCCTGACAGATGTTGTCCACATGACCCTAAAGCCAGATGAGGAGAAACAGCTGGTGAAGAGTGCTGAGACCCTGTGGGGCGTTCAGAAGGAGCTGACCCTGTGAACCACAGTCTCTTCCAAAATGTAGCCAGCGTCACAGATTGCAAACTTCAAAAAGTTCCCCCTCACTTTCCTGACCTCAGAAACCTTACGGCCTGTAACCTCCATCAGGTATCTCCAGGCTAGTCTCAGAAATGCAGAAAAGTCATTTATTCTTGTTGTCAATACCTAGATTATATAGCCTTTAAGTCTATGTGGATACTATTGTATATTCATAAAAGAAGCACTTGAACAAGATGATATGTAATTTAAGTCTCATATATATTTTTTTCCTGTTCTGAGGTCAGCTAGCATTCCGTACTTACATCCTGCATCAGTTAATTAGAATTACAACCAAAATATGTTCCTTTGAGTGTTTACATGTATAGTAAAATGCTGACCTTGCTATAAAAAATCTATAAAAAAAAACCAAGACAGCAAAATTTGGAGGAATTTTCTGTTTTGGCAAAGGTGTTTACATGCAAATACAATACAATCTTTAGGTTTACAAGTAATGTTTCAGTGACTTTGCTTGCTGTCAAGTTAAAACCAATAATCAGTGTTTGATTGTGCATGTAAACACTCAAAGTCAGCTAAAGCTATGTAGGCAACCAAAAGTGAACTGATTGCCTTTCAGTGGAAAAGGTCTTTTACATATATCAGAATTTAACTTTACTTTGATAGCTCAATTACAGAAATTTTCAAAACAATGAAAGTGGAAACCAACAAAAATTATACAAATAACGAAGCAGAACTCACTGTATACTTCTGCCATAACTTGAGCACTGAGGCATATATGGTTAGATAATCCTAACTAGTCATTTGTGTATGTACACTTTATGTAACAGCTGGAAATAATTTGCTGTTGTCGATGTTGTATTTTGATTTTTGTCTGTCCCGAATAAAGAAAAACACTCCATGCTGAGTGGTATTACATAGCAGCGATTATAGTACTTGAAGTGTGTGGTTGTAAAATTGTGAGTCTGCAACTGAATAAACAAAGTGACTAACTACAAAATCTGCTTATTTATCCCTTTGTCCTGTATTTGATCTATAGACTCACTAATCTGTAGAAATCACTAATGATGGTGTGGAAACTAGGTTAGTGGGCTTTGTGTGTTTTGGTAGTTATAGATTAAAGGTTTCCGGCAGTGCTTAAGATTAGCTAGTTAAACATTTAGTAATATTTCAGGTCAGTCTAGGGCAAGATATTGCTCTATTCAGTTCCACACCTTGCACACAATGATAACCAGGGCTGTCCACATGTCAACAATCACAATTAAAGATATTTTTTACAGACTGATTTTTGATTTAAAATCGAATTCACATCATAAAAGTGCAATTGATTATAATGCAACAAACAAGATCCAAGGATTTAAAGAGCATTAAAGAATTTTGTTATTTTTTATAATCATTTTAAACGTATTTTGGAGAACAATACACACAACCTAAAAGTGCAGCATAAGCATACAGTTTGACAGTTTGTAGCTTTTCTGTTTTCAAAATAAAAATTATAACTAACAAACTATTTGTATACAGCTAAATGATTTACAGCTCTAACATACATTTGGAACTGCAAATAATTCCCAGACATGACAAGAATGATAAATATTCAATTCAGTAAATCTAATAAAATTGAAATACCAAACCACAAGTTGTAGTTATTGTCAGATATTCACGTGTTCATAAGTTAAGTATGACAACACTTTGACAGTGATCCACAGGTGAATAAAGTTCTCAGATTCTGAATCGACATCACATTTTTAACACAACAGTTACCATTTACTGTAAATTGCAGTAGTATCAACAGCCAAAGACCCTAAAACCTGTCAGTCTAACATGAGAATCTTAAATAGAAGAATCATGATATATATGGGTGAATCTAATGAAACATTTTAAAAAATTGGGTAAAACACCTGTACATATTACAAAACTTGGATGTTATGCCCACAGTCTTTGTGAGACTCACCCATATGACATCATCTTTACTTATAACACTCAGGTCTAATTTTTAACTTACAGCTCTTGCATACCGTACCAGGTTGGAATTCACACAAATGCTGCTTTTCCAAACAAGAAAATAATGTCAAGCTGACAGGATCTTACAAAGCTAAGACAAAAACTGGTGAATTCCCAGTGAAATAACACAAAACTAATCAGAAAGATGAAAGTCTGCGTAATGTGATCAGAGCTGAAGTTTTGAAGATGTACTGGTAGCAGCAGGGTCAGTAAAGGTCACTAAGTCCAGCAGTCTTTCGTGCTTTCTGCATGAGAGCTCGCAGCTGGAACTGCTTTCGGGACAGCAGTCGCACATGCTGAGGACAGAAAACGAGAAGGAAAGGGGCTGTCAAACATAACAGAAAGAGAGAAAGTATAATACAGACTAAAGGCGTGCTCATGCCAAGTCTGGTGTGACACAAAAAAAAAATGGCACAAAAGTTGGCAACATTTTTTTGTACCAATTCCAGTCTTTTATTATATGGGATAAAAGTTGTGCATTGGTAATTCACATGCATAATACACAATACAACCTGTTGCTAAAACGTAATACTGTGTCTAATATTGTCTACAATGGAAGAGCTGAAGCTGTATGCCATGTCATAATGCTGTGGACCAATCAGCTTTGAGGCTGACTTAATATGGGCTATATTAGAATAGCAAAAAATGTTAAACTGCACACATATTTGATTTAAACAACTGATTTAAAATAAAAAGCCAAATACCAAATATTTAACAAAACTCATAGCATTTAATTCATAAAATAATTTAGATGAATGGGAAGAGGCTGGGGCATAGATGAATTAGTTGGGGCTTTGCAATTGAAAGTGTGGTGCTTGCATCCAATAATTATGAGAAATCTAGTCTGAGTGAGAGTCATGGATGTGTGAATGGATGAACAAACCTTGAGAAAGACCTCTAGATCGATAACTCCTCTACGCAGGGCTTCTCCCAGGTAAAAGATAGTGTCTTCTATGGCGTTTTCCTCTGCATACAGGTTTAAAATCTGTTTGTAGAGTGGAGCTGTCGGTATGATCACATCATCAATGTCGTTGTTTTCTGACTGGTTCTCCATTTTCTCCAGAGCTTCACTGAGTTCCTCGTCCTTCTTCTTGAGGAGCTCAATGTTTTTGTCTACCTCAACCTGTGTGTGCACAAACCCAAAAAACACACAACTTAATTCGTCTTCAGAATCACTGTGATCTCAAGTGTAAAAATATAGAAGAAATTAATTATTCATACACTCTGTGTATATTTATGAAATTGTTAGTCACAATTTACAGTGAAATTTTAAAATGTAATCGCAAATGTTCTTACCACTTCCTTGTCCAGACGGGACACCATGTCCTCCAGCTTCTGATGTCCTTTCTTCAGGTCTTCCTCTGTCCTCTTCAGAGCATCCAGCTCAGCCTGTGCTCTGTCCATCTCCTCCTTCATTCTCCAGCGCAGTTTATCGCTCACAGCTGAGATAAGCGAGGCTCTGATGGTGTCCTCACCAATGGTACCATCACGACTTGGGCCTGGAGGTAGATGACACAGACGCTGCTACTACTACATGTTGCTTTCACACTAGAGGTTGTGATGCAGAGACTGAGATTAAACTGTGGAAATTATGTTGCATAGTTAACTATGCAAAAACATTAACAATATTTAAATGTTTAAGTAATTTCATTACAGTGTATTCAAAGAAAGACAAAAAACAGAGTTTCAAAGAGTTGTTTCTGTAGCTCTATTGGTAGAGCATTGCTTTAGCAGAGCAAAGGTTGTGGGTTTGATTCCCAGGGAACACAAGTACTTATAAAATGTATACCTTGATAGCGCTGCCAAATGAATAAATGTAAATGTAAGATATAAAACTAGCTCTTCTAGGTAGGAAATCAATTGCCAGGGACAACAATTATATACAGTTCAGCGATCCATTAAAAAAAATATCTAAATGCACAATGACAAACCTTCAATTTGTTAAATTCAATTCAACTACTTACTAACTTTTAAAAAAATCTCCATACATTTTTAAGGTGTGTTATATGAGATTTATTCTCTGTGAGAATTCCTGATGTGTGTCAGTAGACCTATTGTAACATGCTCATATTATCCAATCATGCAGAGAGACTGTGATTACAGTCTCAGCTCTGTGTACTGATTATCATGGTTCAACCCAGCACTGAACAGAGAGACGCCTGTGGACTGATATTCTCTTCCATTCCTGCACATATAAATATAAGCACTCCAAGCTCTGTCAAAGCAGATTATCAGAGCCCTTTGACCTTTACAGACACAAAGTCCAGTTACAGGCAAAACCTTTCAGAGCGCTCCGGCGAGGTCACTGTACACTAGGCAGGAGGCCAGGCAGAAGACCAGAGGTCAGGGTCAAGACAGTGTGGAGAATTGAGGAGGATGAATGTGAAGGGTGAAGTGAGTTGTATAGTTTTATAAGGCTGACATTACCATGACATTATAGTGTAATTTAGGTCAGTCTGTGTTTTGAGTATTAAAGCATGGCCTGTGATGTTTTTATAAATTCAGTTGTTAGTGTCATGTTCAATGTGTTTTTTTATTTTTATTAACTTTCTCTGCAAAATACTCTTGACTTGCAGCAAAGTAGAAAGATGGCATTAAATAGCAGATTCTGACTGAAAGCTATCAATTCAGATTAGCATGGATTCAGAATGTGTCTTGCCATTTCTGATTCTGTCTAACTTAGGTTAAGACTGAATATTTCAAATTCAGATTATTTCAAATTTAGACTGACTACTGATAAAGCATATAAACTCAGATTTAGATCAAACATTTGCAGATAATTAGATAAAATATTTGCAGAATTTAGATTTAATCCTTCCAACTCACATTATCATCAATTCAAATTAAATACTGCAAATTCAGATCAACGCAGACGCAGAATGAATCTAGATAATTTAGATAAACTTCACTTGAAATTGAATGTTTCCATTTCAGATTGTCAACAATGGTGTCTGAGGACAATAAAAAAAGGAATCCATAGTCACTCCGATGCTTATTGGAATTGTGAGACTACACTACAAGCCCCAGGCACACATGACTCACCCACAGTTGTAACAGGAGTCTGGGAAGTGTAGTGTGTTGGACCGCCTGTGGCAGGATAAGCATTTCCTCCTGGATAAGGGTAACCCGGGTAACCACTGGAGCAGACATAAATCATTACAGAACCAATTAATCACACTTTCTTATTACAACACAACCTTTTAATGCTTTTGTCATAAGTGTTATAAATTCTGAAATGAAAGAAATGTCTTGAGTAGGTTTATGAAATACTGTTGTGTTGCATGTGATCTTTGGTCAGACTAAAGGAATCATTACCATGGGTTTGGGTTGGGCCCGTACGGAGATACTGCTGGCATTCCGGGCATATAAGACTCTGACAGGAGGAACAAAAACACTGTTACATGCACTGCTGGCGCTGGGAGACATCTGCTGTTTAAATCAGGCACTGATTTTAAAACCGGGCTTATTGATTAGGTCATGTAAATTTTGTTTCATATTTGAGCAATCTACATCATAAATGAAGTCACATACGTGAAAATATTTTCAATGTCTGTTACAGGTGTCACAATATCAACACAACATCACCTTGCCAATATTTGAATTTTGACCAAATGTTGTATTGACAAATAATTTGTGCAGATGATCAGAGTCTGCAATTTTTTGGAGCCATGGTGTGCCAACTTTAAAAAACTTGTCATTTTTTGGGGTCGAGCATCCACTTTGAGCATTTTGCTTTTGTCAATTCTGGAAATATGCCCATTATTGCATATGCGCAAACTTGTAAGTTACTGGCTGTTCAAACATTAGTCTCCAGGAGACTGAAACTGTGCTTACGGTTGGGAGGTCCAGCTGCCTGGAATGCTTGGTACGGAGGCTGTGTGGTGGGTCTGGAGAACACAGGTGGCTCCTCCCCAAACACAACAATCATCACCTGAATGAGCCCGTACAGATCAGACTGAGGCTGATGAGGGAACAAAAAAATGAATAACAAAGAAGATCGGTGGATATTGTAATTTATTAACAATCAAACATTTAAAATTAAAATTTATTCATTAAGAAACTGTAAGTGGCCCATGCAAAACTCGCCACCATGATGCTAGGGTGTTCTGGCTGGTTGCCAGGGTGTTGCTATGTAGATGGTAAGGTAGAGACGTGTTAAGGTCATACATGTTTCCATTCATGCAGGTAGGGCAGGTAGATCTTGCCATTGGCGTCTATGTGTTTGCCAGTCTTGATCATCATCGCGCTGGTGGGCTTCACAAAACAAATAGGGGGATTGTAGGGATACGTGTCCAACAGCCACAGGCACACAGGAATATTGTACACATTCCCTGTTTAAAGAGGCAGGACATTAGGATGGTGAAAATTTGTATTTTTTAAACAGTTACCATCACTGCCCCCCCCTCGTTGTTGTGGTCTCACTCACCTCTATAACTAACTGGTACAGTCCCTGTAAGGCTCATTAGGTCTCTTGAGGAGCCATCATTAAACACTGGGAAAGAAATAGTATTAAAAACATGATATTTCTGTAGCTCAACTGGTAGAGCATAATTTGATCGATCAGTTTTATTCCCAAGGAAAAACACTAATTGACTAACTAAATAACTTGGATACACTGTAAGTCACATACTTTATTTTGGGAATATACCAAAAGAAAATCTAATAGATGTGTTTAAAATTATTGGCAATGTAAATAATGCACTTGAAAATCAGTGGTCTCAAACAACAACAGAGAATGGAAAGGCCTACATGCCTACAGGTATTGTAACTAAGTAAGGTAAGATAGGTAAGATGTAACTAAGTAATGCTTGCAATGGCTTGTAATGATGTAAAGTGCTTTTTGATGTTATTTTTGTGTATTAAATTATGTCTGGCATTCATGTTGTGTAATAAAATAAAATAAAATCAAAATACATAAATGTGATACACTGAAAAGACACATTGTATTTTACATTGCTCAGAACATCGTATTTCCAAAAACAAAACTTAAATCTTACCGTATGCATCCATCACAGGTTTAAGGTCTTTGTACTGAGAGATGACATTTGTTATCTCCCGGACAGTGAGATCTCTGTATTTGTATTGCTGAAAAATAAAACAAAATATAAAACAATCTCTACAAATTAACTGGCAAAATATTATGTCTCTATTACAAACATATCAGAAAAGTGAAGGATAAATTTGATAGATTACCCTAACATCTGAATACTAAATTAATAGATTTAAAACAAATAATTGTGGTAAAACTTTATAACTTTCAGTCATAGCCTTTAAAAGGAACATTCTGTACAAATTAAGCTTGATTGATAGCAATTGTGCCATAATAGTTTCAACAAAAAATAGTTTTTAAACATATATAAAAAAGGGGAAATGTAAGTACAAAGAAGGAACTAATAATGAAACAGACAAATTCTTTTAACAATAACAAATCAGTAGTCCATGTATAATCAAATATGTATATTAATGAATCAATATGCCAATTATATTCGAATGTACATAAAATAATGATCGACTAAGCATTATATAATATAGTTACTCATGACAGTTTCTACAGTGTTGCATTACTACAAGCAGTCATTAAGCTCAACATGTATACAAGTAGAAGAATAAGACATAAAATAATATTATCTTACAGCAGAATAGTCAAGTAAATCATTACAAATATCATATGCACGTCATATCATTTTCTAATATAAATATCATTTTTCCAAAAAAGACACGATACAAACCTTCAGCATCTTTTTAAGAGCTCCTTCGTTGACAACTGCCATTATGAACAAAGAACTAAACTAAACACAAGAAATAGAATGAATGTGTGATATAAAATACGTGTGTCTCAGCTCAGGCCTGCTGCCCGGCCAAAACACTCCCTAAATCGTAAAACACCCCTAACAACACCTTCTTTATAACAGAAACACACTGTTAACACGGTAATAACTCACTAATATAGAATTAGAAGTATTTAACGAAATATAATCTAAGCAAATACGCCTAGCTTTCATTCAGGAAGAACAACAACATAAACGTCACAAAAGTAAAAGAGTTTCACTTCCGGTGAGGACTTTTTCAAAGTAAAAGTGTTTGAAGCATTCGGATGTATATCATAGATAAATATATAATGTAAATTTGGTTTATAATAATTATAAATTATTAATTTCATTATGAAATAGCGTTTATTTAATTGCATTATGCAATTTGAATTGCCACATTTACACTTACATAAATTTCAACAAATGTAAACAAATGCACAGATATTTGTATATAATATCTGTACATTTGTTTATATTTATAAGTTACAAGTGGAGATGATTGTCATTTCAACCATATATAAGTACACAGTAAAACGAAGCGTCGACCAGTACACAGTTCTGTTAGGAAAAAAGTAAACCTGGTGACAGTAGCAGATGTAAACATAAGTGTGAACAGTAAACATAGGTGTAGCCATAATTTTAGGCAGCAAGAGGTGCAAAAAGACTTGTGTGTGTGTGTGATCCCTCAGTCCAGTTACTGACTATTGAGGAGCCTGATGGCATGGGGGGAAAAAACTGTTGCATAGTCTGGTCGAGAGGGTCTGAATGCTATGGTACCTGGTGCCTGCCAGACGGTCGGAGGGTAAAGTGTGTATGGGAGGGGTGTGTAGGATCATCCACAATGCTGATGGCTTTGCGGATGCAGCATGAGGTGTATATGTCCGTGATGGAGGGAAGAGAGACCCCAATGATCTTCTCAGCTGTCCTCACTACCCGCTGAAGGACCTTGTGGTCCGAAACAGTGTATCTTCCAAACCAGGCAGTGATGCAGCTGCACAGGATGCTCTTGATGTTCCCTCTGTAGAACGTGGTGAGGATGGGGGGTGGGAGATGTGCTTTCCTCAGTCTTCTTAGAAAGTACAGGTGCTGCTGGGCTTTCTTGGTTATGGAGCTGGTGTTGAGCCAGGTGAGGTTCTCCGCCAGGTTAACGGAACTTTGTGCTCTTGACGATCTCCACAGAGGAGCCGTCGATGTTCAGTGGAGAGTGGTCATGGTGTGCTCTTCTGAAGTCAACAACCATCTCTTTAGTTTTGTCCA
>JAZGTI010020862.1:0-10426 GCA_036877585.1 Botia kubotai | reverse complement strand
CAGTGGATCTGCCTCCAGTCCCACCAGCACTCGCTTCTCCAGCAGAACCACCTTCGCCGTCACCAGCAAAACTAATGTGAGTAGAGCAGAGCAGTTATGTGTGCGTGTGTGTGTATATGCGTGTATGTGTGTGTGTGTGTGGTCCTGGTATTTACTACGTTATGGGGACCAAATGTCCCACAAGTGTAGTAATACCAGTAAATTTTGGCTTTTGGGACATTTTTTAGGTCCCCATATGGAAACAAGGTTATAATTCATACACAACCATCTTTTCTGAAAATCTAAAATAGCAGAAAGTTTTCTGTGATGGTTAGGTTTAGGGGAAGGGCTGGTGTAGGGTGATAAAATATAGATACAGTTTATACAGTATAAAACCATTAAATCTATGGAATGTCCCTATAAAACATAAAAACCCAGCATGACTTGCAGTGAGATCATTCTGTACTTCCAGAAACAGGGTGATGAGACGATGGTGAGAGGAACTATGTTTGAGAACTAAATATTTAGACAGAAAAGGAGTGAAAGCTTGAAACACAGACCCAGTAAATGTTTTGGTGATGACATCATTTGTCTCTAACCATTTTTTTTACAAAAACAATTTGAAACTTTCTGTTATTCATGTATGTTTTTTAGATACATTCCAATGCAATTTTAGATTTTTTCTTACATCTGACATAATTATACCAAGTAGAAGATATAATAGGATAATATTTGCATTATGTGCACATATTGTTATTATGTGCACATGATGCAGTTCTACCACTACATGACCAATAGTGACTCTAGTTCAAAGTAGGGCCGCAGCTTTACTTTAACATCGCGACTGTTGTGCTGATCAGATCGATCCGTCGGCCTGTAACAGCTGCTGTCTGCAGCAGAAGTAAAACTCAGATACACTAAACCTGAAACCCAGCGTTGTCATTACTCATTGTGCACGTCTGCACGTCTGCTCTATTGTTACATGCGCAAAAATACCGTCATTTGCATTCCATGCAAATCTAATTGGCTTTCATTCTTCATAAGGTCTTATTTGTGTGTCATGTTTTAGATTTGTTATAGGCATTTGTAAAATGTCTTTTTGAATCATCGTAATTTTGCTAGCTGGGAGTGCAGTTGATTTGGGCTGCGAGTGAGAGTCGGTAATCACAGGCAACACAAGGCTGTTATCTTCTCTGCCACATCCACACCTGTCAACCACATAATGACAGAGAGATGCATTCTGGGGTTGTAAAACACTCAGAGACTGTTGTGGCAGGTCTGTGAAGCACTCCCTCATCTTCGGGTCACAGCCTGAAGGAAAGAGACCTGTCTCCACGTGGCTGTGCTCAAAGCAGCTGCCGGTATCATGAGTATCAGACTATATCTTCCTTCTAACTCCATGTTTCTGATTCCGAGTCTGCTGTACTTTCTGTTCTTGGGAAATAAGAGTTTATCCTGCGCTCAATCTGAGACTGCCGCCACTGTATCTGTGGTTTGTTTGTTAATCTCTCAAGCAAACTTTCTTTCTGTCTCACACGAAACACAATCTCAGATGCTCTTGTACTGCACGTTTAATTCTGTCTCTTTTTTCTCAGTCATTCTATGCTCGGCCCCTTTCACGTCAGACAACGTTATCTCAGTATTTCTTTGTGTGTGAAAGATTCAAAGAACGCTGAACCCGAGAAATATATTGGCTAATTTTAATTTTATTCATAAAATATCAGATGTATTGGATGTATTCAACATCACCACTTGGTGAATTAGATTACCATTTACCGAGTAATTAGTAACTGAGTCACACACAATTTGCTATTAAACCACAACAACAGTATTTTTCTATTTTATTCATTTCATACTCCCTAAGATTCACTAATTATAAAATTTAGTCTTTTAACAGTCCCAGTCAATGATATTTCTTGATAAATGAGGGTAATCTGAGTCATAATTCCCACCAGTTCTGTCTCTGAGATTGTAAATATTTGTATGTTTCTAAAGTTGTACATACATAAATACATATGTGTTTAACATTGGTTTTTACAGTTTTTGTTTTTACAGTATTTAACATTGGTTTTGTATGCTTTCGTGTTTACCTATACAGACAAAGGCATTTATGTACTTTTAACATGCAAATAGCTATAGAACAAACATGATCGCCCCGTCACAGTTCACAGTCCTGCTGTTTCTTTGAGTAAATCTCAAACTGCGGCAACTGCTGCCCTGTTATCGTAATTTCCCAGCTTGTGGTGTGAGCATCTTGCATTTAGGAGACCAG
The DNA here is from genome assembly GCA_036877585.1 of Botia kubotai. Lineage (NCBI taxonomy): Eukaryota > Metazoa > Chordata > Actinopteri > Cypriniformes > Botiidae > Botia > Botia kubotai. The sequence continues at coordinate 8,175 of JAZGTI010020862.1, read as the reverse complement.
CAGAATGTCTTTGCTCCGCCCCCGCTCTGTGCTTTCTCTTCAGAGGAGTCCTGCATCGCTGTTGCCAATTACCGCAGCATTTCTGCGGTTTCAATGGCCCATTGTGTGGAGATTCTGCCTCATTTGAAGTGCATTGGGTGAGTCAGGATTTAAAGAACTCCCAGGACACCCTCCTCATGTCTTTCTCCACTGGGATTTGCTGTAGATGTAGCACTGCTGGGCCTCTCCAGAGTCCATCAAACGTTGCTCACAGATGACAGGTGCTTGGCTGGGAAACCACACCTGCAGACCGCGGTCCCACCACACAATCGCATTCCGCCACCTAAGCCCCTGAGCATGGTGACTCCTCTGCCCTCTGCTGATGTGGATGAATGTATGGCGGGTCAATGGGTTATCTTTGATTCTGCTGTGCCTCAACATAGTGCTGCATTGTAAATGTCAGTCTTTGTGACTCCTGCTGGAGGGTGCGCGTGCGCGCGTGTGTGTGTGTCTGTGTGTGTGTTTGGCTGTGTTTCTTCAGGGCTTGTAAGGGAAATTGTGAGGAAGACTGGGGCACAAGATTGATTAGATTTGCACGGCTGTTATCTGTAGAAACAATAAGGGCACACTTAAAATCTGATTGAATTGCACACAGGCACATGCAGGCACCCACAGAGACACAAGCGTGCTAATGTAACTAAGTTTTGATTTACATGATTTTGCATGTTTAAGCAGCTGGTCAAATATTAACTTTTAAACTTTTAGTATCGACTGGTAAAGAACTGGCGAGATTGATAGTTGTTGGAAGTTTTATGATGTACTGTAACTTTAAATGTATACATATGTATACATACTGTACCTTTTAATGTATACCGTACATCCAATATTATGTTTATATAAACCACACATCTGTATCTACAGTATCTATCTGTCTTTTCTCCTTTACGTATAACCCATAACCTTATATATATAATATATAATATATACCATATATATATATTATATATATAAATATATATATGCCTTAAATGTGCACCATGTGCAGATTAAATATGCAGAAACAGCCTTCTCACTTCATAATGCGAGTACATCCAACATTTTGTCTTCATATCCATCTAAAGTTGTCATAGACGAGCTGTTTTTAAACCTTCACACTTTAGTTACATAAAGCACAAAAGAATGTTGTTTTTTTCTTTAAATCCAGTTTTGATGTAAGTTTCCTGGATTTGGACAGTCTGCCAGGTAGCCAAGCGTAGCTTCAATAGGCTTACAGGCCGAGCATTTGTTTGCAAAGATTCACTTAAGCATCTGCATGTGTCGAGTCTGCTGTGCCTTTTGTGTATGAGTCTAAAGCAGATATGAATTTGCCTGTATAGTTAGCAAATGTATAGCAGGGTCACAGGTGCTTACTCGAATGTGTTATTTAGCGTGTGTGTGTGTGTATTTGTGTGAGATATGTTTAACATTTCCAGCCTAGTGCTCTCACAATAGAACAGATCGTTTAATCTTCTGCTATCGCCCTGCCTGGATCTCCATGTCCAGCACAGATTCCTGGCAGAGGAGAAGGAGGTGAACAAAACTTTGCACAGCTATTAATACAGTTTAGTGCACAAGAGAGAGTGAAAAAAAGAGTGATGGTGAGAGCAAAAGAGTGAGAGAATGAGAGAGAGAACAGATCGTGGATGGGGAAGCTAGGAAAAGGCATCCAGCCACTCCCATGATGCCCCTGGCTCTCTTAATTACTTCCAGACAATGCCGTGTATTTTCATCTCCGTGGTTACAGGTTAATAATTCTCTGTTTACGGGATGACCTCACTGGCCCTCAGGAACCATTGTCCCGCCTTTTAGGAATGCTTGTGTACCAGTACAGAGACTGGGAGAGGTGAGGAATTCCTGCTTTGTGATCTGCCCTATCTACTATGCACAGAGTCGTATTACAGTTTGTGTTTGCCCATGTATTTGTTACTGGAGCAGGGTACAAGGCTGTTGATATCTCAGCTGGTGGTGAGAAAGACTAAACCAAGGCTAAGCTTCTAAATATTGGGTGTAAACTGCTGAGTAGTCCTGGAACGGTCAACCCCATGATCCCATTGGTCTTTCTGGCCTGGGGTGGTATGTCTGACCACTGCACAGGTCTGTGTTCTCCATGTGCAGGTGGGGCTGTAGATACAGCGTATTGCCTTGGGCTACAACACATTACTCAGGTCATAGCAAATTATGCTAAAGACGGCTGCAGGGTCACGTAGTTTTAGTGCGAAAAGGTTTCTCAGGATTCTGGGAACTGCTGCATTAATTAAACAGGACATATGCAGTTGACTATGTACACACAAAGTCAAAACGCATGCATGCAATGCATTAAAACCTGCTATATATATATGTGTGTGTGTGTGTGTGTGTGTGTGTGTATATTTATATTTATATACACATGTACTCGTAGCAACACCAAGATCACAGGTGCACCTCCTCATAAAATGTATAGTTAGAAAGCATTGTTTGTCCCTTTGAATAAAAGTATCTGCCAGATATGTTACTGTAAATGTATATATAGCATGGATTTGAATTCATTGCATGCATGCACGCTTGCATTTCAACTTCATGCGCAGTGTGCGTCTGTAAATGAGCGTGAATGTGTGTCAGCTATTAAAATAAAGCGCAGGCTTCCCGAGAAATCCTGAGGAGTATTTGTAGTCAGGATTTCATTCACCCACAGCTGTGTGTTCAAAAGACTCCCACTGTGGAAGTCTCTCTGTACACAGGTTATCCTTCCATTTGGTCTTCTGCTGCTTTGAAAAACAGGTGTTTAGGCCATATCCTTCATGCACACTTAAGTTTGTGCGGGAAATTACAGAGCAAAGATCCTCACAGGCCGTTGTTTTAAAAACCTCTCGTCCCTGCAGAGTTTTCAATATTGGCAACAACAGGACAAACCACCCTTAAATTACATGCTGCTGGAATTCTGAGACACACATTTTACTTCAGTCACAGGTAAACTCATCTGCTTATTATGGATGAGTGCCTTAAAGATCTCACACTGTGCGCTGGTTTCCCAGATCACAAGCCTCCAGCTCGACAATTGAGCCTGGCTATTTGTAAATCGACAAATATAAATAGCGCTATCAGTGTGTTTTATTAATACCGAGGGCCTTTAAGAGCTGCCTATCTCTAGGATTTGAATGGCAGAGGCTGGAATTAGCCCACTATACCCTCTAGAGTTCTCCCACAAACATCCTCGCTATTGTTGTTTGTGTTCCATTCCATTCCCCGGCCATCACAATGTTCCAAGACTCTCAAATGTCATCGAGTGGCAAGAATATCCTCTCAGATATGTTTGAAATCAGCCACACATACATAGCGCTTCATCAAAACCGGCATTTATCTCTGTCAGCGTTTCACAAATCTGCTCTCTGTTTTCACTTGCGCTAACAATGCTCAGCCATCAGATTGTGCATTGCATTTCTGTCGCGCTCTTATTTCACTCGCCCTCAAGACCGTATACAATAGAACCTTGTGATTATCCACAGAACTATTTTCTTTTGCACCCCAGCATTGCTCAGGCAGGCAGCCAACACACTGGGGAAATTCTTGTTTTGCTGTGGAGGGCAAACATGGGACATTTAGACTCGCATAAAAGACTTTCAGTGAGAGGACTTCATTGTCTCGTTGAGTACAGCGCTGTACATTCAGTACATTGTCTCCTTCAGAATAGGCTGTACATGGTAACCACATTTGGTGGTATTTGGTGTATGTAGGCCTATTGTTGATGCAGGACAGAACGAAAGGACCGAAGACTCCTAAAGGGCTTTTTCTTGTCTTCTCACCTGCAGCATTGTTTATTAAAGTGTCTCTTGAGGGTTTCCTTTCAGTCCTCTAGTGGTCTATTTTGTCTAGTCTGGGAGACAACACGATTCTCCACAGGAGTCACATTGTTTCCAGTGTCACAGCCATGGAGGGACCGCACGTATAGGAGACGGGTGAGCCTATGTGAGGACAAGCGATGCACTGTCCCAGTTTTGCTTTTGGCTAACCGTCTCTAAACGTTCTCTGTATGCAGTAATGTTAGTAGAACTTTTTAGCATTATATTTCATATATCAAAAACATGAATCTAAAGTTGATAGTTGGATGTTTTCAAAACAGAATTAAAAAAGCTTAAATAATGTTCTTATAATAAAGCAATAACATTAATGTAAAGGTCATAATAACATTTTTCATGTTTTATTAGCTAATGGAAATGTTAGGGAAACGTTCCTACAACCTAAAATTGTTAGCTGGGTTTCTTCTCTCTTGTGTGGCTGGTGAACTTTTGGTAAAGAAGGGCTTTACCACAGTTTGAATCTCATCTCCCCATTTCTTTCACTTGTTTTATTGCTGTTCTCTTTTAATGCGATGACGCATTCTGTAGGATTGAGAATTAGTTGTTCCTGGGAAACAAGTGGTGCGTGTGTGTGTGTGTGTGTGTACATGCAGTTCAGTTAACATGAGGGATGGGTGTGGTTCCCACTACACCTCTTAATTTAGCCCAGGGGGGCCAAGCAGCAGGTGACCTCTTCCAAAATAGACACATATCGAAGGAATTTTTGATTCAAGCCTTGGAATTATGGCTGCAGGCTTTGAAGTGGCTTTCAAAAAATGTGTGTGCAAAACAACGAACCCAGACAAACATAAACCCATCTAGAAAGGGACTTCTGAGGTTCTCTATTCGTGAGCGCAGGGCCATGTGTCTGCAGATATCCCCTAGAGGACTGACACGTGACATAGTACAGCACCAGACGTTTGGAGGCCTGCTGCTTTAACATTGGACTGAGCTGAGAACCTGTATGTTCAGCCAACAAATCAAAGTTGGCTGTATTTCACAGCTTGGGTGAATTTTTTGGGTTTCCCTATCTCCTGTTCTCTGTAGGACAGACAGCTGTTCATTGCTAACTTCCCCCCGTACGCACGCACGCCCCTTTAGCATTCTTGTGATGTGATGTCACCTGCTGTTTTCTCCACCATTCACTAACTCTATACATCTCAGGAAGTTGTTTCCCTTGTAAAATGCATGCTGTATTAAAACGAACGTTAGCGTGCTGTTTTCCTAATTGCATGCCTAGTTTTTAATGCTACAGTGTGCGTGTTAGTATTTGCACTTATAAACATGCACATGCATGTACAGTATATATCCTCAGCATAAAGGTAACCACTTCCTTATAGCTTTTGCATGAAAGCACCTTTGGTTAAGAGACTCTGTGCAGTGGTGTGTATATAAGTGCATGCGCGTGTACATATTAGCATGTGTTTGCATGTACCAGTGCGAGCCAGGCCACTTCACAAAGGAGCTTTTTAAAGACCATAGATAGGCTGCCAAGTAATTGATGACAGCTCATGAGATAGATAAAAATGCACAGTCATTATTTTGGTTGTCTTCCAGGGCCTGAACAAACGGTCAACCAACCCCTCAGGAGACTCTTAGCTTTCATAATGGTTCGCTCACTGCAGCTAAATTCTAAATCGCAATATATTCAAATCATCATGGTGTGTTTTTACAAGGCTGTCCCCCAGCTAACAGAGAACAAAACATTTCAGAACACTGGCGAACGTTCTCTAAAAGTTCTCTAAAAGTTATTGCAGTAATATTAGTAGAATGTTTTTTAACGTAATACATCATATAGCTAAAAGTGTTATTCTTAAGTAGTTAGTGTAACCTTTTAAAAACATTTTAAAAACGTTTTGTATGTTCCTACACCTTTCAAAATGACATTTAACAACATTATTGTTACTTAATTTTAAGTAACAATTACAATAACTGTATCATCTAATATAGCTAAAATTGTTAACTGGGCCACATCGTGCGTTCTTGTATTTAGGTCACGCAGAGGGGTGCTTTCGAGTGACTATGAAAAAATTAAAATAGACCAGCGAAGCAGCCATATATTATATTGATGACCCACAGCGGCTCTGATCCAGACCTATAAATTATTTTCAAAGGAAACTGGCAGCATTAGTGTCTTTTAAACATTAGCAGACCTCAGAGTGATGCTGATAATAAACCCATCAGTCAGATCATATCAGTGTACTTAGATTAGATTACATCACTCATTGACCAAATGTAGCCTCCTGAGGAACTTAATAGAGCCCCTGTGGAATGTCAGGCTCTTTCATCTCTCTGATTACAGTTTATGGGATAATCACATTAGTTGTCTTGTGCTCCTTATTCTGAAATGTGACCCGCAGAATCCCAATTAAGCTTTAAAGTGCAGAGATAGTACTGGGCCTTTTGTAAAGGACACTTCTTTGTAATGGCACTATGGCTCTGTTAGTCATGTCCGTTTGAGTACGTTTAACACCGATTTACATTTAAAGGTATAGTTCACCCAAAAATGAAAATGCTGTCATTGTTCACTAACCCTATAACCATCTGTATGAGTGTGTCAAGTAATGACTTAATATTATTCCTATAATATTTCTATATGTGACATGAAATGTGTACTATTACACATTAGTCAACTGAATAGTCAACTGAATTGACTGAATTTAGCTGATTGGAAGAATGCTTTCGACTGACCATGAATAATTGCCTCAAAAGAAGCTTTTCAAAGAGATATATTTCAAAAGCATCTAATACACTTGTCAGTCAACTGCCAGACGAACCCATGAAAAACTTCTGTCAGCTGTTTTGGCTTGTGAATGGCACTATAGCAGGTGATGGGCAGCTGTAATACAAAAGCATACTAATACAAAAACATTAGTTAATTGAGTATGGTAAGCATATATTAGGCACAAGATTGAAATCATTGCCTAATTGGGAATAATTTTACTATTTTAGGCGAATGAGTAAATGTTGTTTCTCTCTCTACCAGAGCATTGAGAGAGACGAGCCCATTGAAGTGGATCCAGTACCGGTTACACAGAGGATGGAGAATGGACATTTGCCAGGTATTACTTATGTTCCATGGAATTGTGCTTTGTGCTTGTCATCAGATATTTATTTACATGTTAACCTACCTCTGTCCAATCAGAAAACTCCACTGTGCCTTTAAGGGGAAACTCTCCACCCAATGGTGTGTCACGAGAACACACAGCCCCGGTATCTACGGCGATGCCACACCTGCCCATCACGGCAACTACCAAAGTAGCTGACTCTGCAGTTATGAAGAGTCCTGAGTCTCCTGGTAGCCCAATGCAAGTGATGCCCTCCAGCATAACAGACTCACTTCCAAACAGTGTGCCGCTCACCAGAGACAACCAGCCGCAACTTGAGTCACCTGTTCATGCAGGTATGAGACATGAGGCTATTAGCGAGGCTTTACACAGCTAACAATTTTAGGTTGTGAAGTTACCAACACGTTAAAAATGTTATTTTAAAAGTTCTTGGAACGTTCAAAACGTCCAGTGTTGATGACATTGTATTAACATTGTTGCTTTGTTATAGGAACTTTATTCTAACGTTCCCTTAACAACTTAAAAATAATGTTTTTGATATCTGATATACGTTTAAGAAATATTTGACTGACATCACTTCAAGAACGTTTTCTGATAACGTTGAGTTAGGGGAACTTTTATGGAACATCCGCCAACATTCTGAGAATGTTCCCTGTTGGGAACAGGATGGACAAATCAAGCTATCAATTTATTGCTGGTTTTTCAGCTGTTGTTTTGGTGTTACAGTGTCATCTGTGAAAACATGGGCTCCGACTCCTACAAGGACGATGAGCTCTCCGAGGCTTACTGGTAGGACCAGTTTTATTCTGTACTTGTTTACTGTTATTTGTATACTCAGGATGTGTTGTTAGTATCACGTCTCATTGTTTATGCTTTACTTCATATTTTGTCTGGTGTGTCATTCAAAGAAAAAGCATTTTCTGCACCGGCCAAGTCCGTGACCTACTCTGGGCTTTACCCACACAATACAGACAGGTGGGTCCATTTCCTAATCTTCTACCCATAGTAATACACAAATACTGCTGATGTGGGCAATCGTGCATCATGGGATATGTTTCTTCATCTCTATCCCTGTGAATCAGGAATGTGGATGTATTAGGAGATTTATCAATTGACAGAGGTGTTGATCGCAGACGGGAGCTTGTTAGGTCCCAGACTCTACCTCGAAACATAGGGGCCCAGGCACGCAGGTCCATTTTCGAGAGGCTGGATTCCGAGAACAACAAGTAATGGAATCTTCTGATCCACATATAGTGGGGTTCAAAATCCAGTTTAAA